>JARJDZ010001825.1:0-55074 GCA_030264555.1 Aleochara sp. GC000083
TGTGGAAAATGAACTACAACAGAAGACATCACAGCTACAAATTGACAAATACCACACCACATGACAATTACATAAAAGGCTGCAGCAGAATAACTATACATAATAACGTAATAACATGAAAGAATCTGAAGAATTAGATTTTTAATTAAATATTAAGGAAAGTCAAATGAGGAAAAGAAACTACAACAGAAGACCTCACTGCTACAAATTGTCAAAGACCAAACCACACATATTTAAAAAATGCACTACACTACACTAATGGTGCACACAATACCATATAAAGCAACAGCAGCATGACATACATTATAACATAAAATAGTTATAGTAGTAAATTGTTAAACAATACCTTAAAAGAATGCTACAGAAGCCCATACTGCTTGAAAATGCTTTCCAACTGCCCTGGGAGCTTCAAGGTGTCCATATTTGTCAAGCCAACTCCACGAAAACAGGGTAGATTCTAAAATATAATAAATATTGTAATAAATTGTTAAAAAATACCTTAAGAGATTGGTGCAAAACCCAATGCAGCTTTGAGATGCTTTACAAACGTCCCTGGCAGCTTGAAGGTCTCCATAGTCATAGAGCAGACTAAAAAACCATGGAAGATTCTAAATTAAGAAAAATTATGACATACATTATAACATATTGTATTTATTGAAATAAATTGTTACACAATACCTTAAGAGACTGCTGCAGTGCCCATGTCGCTTGGTTATGATTTCCATATGTCACTGGCAGCTTGAACATCTCAATATTTGTCGAACAGACCGAAGATAACATGGAAGATTCTGAAATAAGAAAAATTATTACTTACATTTTAACATATTGTATTTATTGAAATAAATGATTAAACAATACCTTAAGAGAGTGGTGCAGATTGCTCATACTGCTTGGAGATGATTTCCATATGTTCCCCACTGCTTGCAGTTCTCCATGTGTCAAGCAGACTCCACGAAAAAATGGAAGATTCTAAAATAAGAAAAATTATGTTATACATTATAACACATTGTATTTATTGTTGTAAATTGTTAAACAATACCTTAAGAGACTGCTGCAGAAGCCGATACTGCTTGGAGAGACTTTCCAGATGTCCCTGGCAGCTTGAAGTTTCTTTATTTGTTGAGCAGACCCAAGAAAACATGAAAATTTCTAAAACTAGTAAAATACATACATGTATTTACAACGCCCTCTAGGAGTTTTATTATCATGACAAATTGACATGACATCTTTTTGACATCTTTGTTTAACTTCTAGAACGTACATACGTGTGTTTTTATGGTTCGCGGTCTCGAATACATGTATTACGTATTAGAAGGCAATCGTTGAATATTGTTCTCACTGGTTGAATAAAAGGTACACGTAAGTTTTCTTTGCATTATTAAACATCGAAAATATCGATAATCACGCTTTGCTCAACTGGACTAATATTGAAATCTTAGTGTGCTGTTAAGTTATTGTCATCGTCTCTACGAGGGTCTTTTGTCAACTTGGAAATATTGAAGTGAACATCAAAATTATGGCGACTTCATTACATTCATTTCTGAATACGTTCAACAATAAATTGTGAGTATATTAAATATCTTAATGGGCAAAATTGCTAAATTGGACTTGCATTGTAACATGCAATGACGACGTCATTTTCATTTCCACACCAACATACCATTGGACTGCATGATTATTTCTATTTGACAAAGTGCATATGAAAATGATAAGATATCTCATATTTAGCATATAATTCTATACCATTGTGTATTTTTGCCTACAGAGAACAGCCTGTCAGACAGCACCTGACTAATGTCTATGCCTGTCTTGCTGCATCCACAATCACAGCAACAATTGGAGCATGTCTGCATTTGTACACAGAATTCTTTAGAGCTGGCCTCATTACAACAATTGGTGCTCTTGGATGTTTCTTCATGCTGATGGCAACATCTGATTCTGAGGGCAAGCATGTACACCAGCGATTGTTGTATTTGCTTGGTTTCACCACATTCACTGGCATGGGCATGGGGCCGCTGTTGGAATATGCAATCTCGTTGGATCCGAGCATCATCGTTACTGCTCTTGTGGGCACGTCGCTGGTCTTTGCTTCTTTTTCGCTTTGCTCCATCTTCTCCGAGGAAGGTCGTTGGATCTATTTCGGTGGCACTCTGATGACCCTCCTCAACACCTTGGTGATGTTGACCATTGCAAACTTATTCTTGGGATCTCAGCTACTCTTCAGCGCTCATCTTTATCTTGGCTTGGCGTTGATGTGCGGATTCGTTCTGTACGACACTCAGCTGATTATCGAGAAACGCCGTCTGGGCAACAAAGATTTCGTTTCGCATTCTCTGGACCTGTTTATTGACCTCATTGGAATCTTCCGCCGATTGGTTGTCTTGCTTTCGCAGAAGGTAAATAATCGAAGGTAACATAGAACCATTTGTGACCTTCCATGTAATGAACTACATACATCTCTATGATTGCATTGTTGATTGGTTATTCATTCTTTTTTTGTTTCATTTAGGAGGAGGACAGCCGAAAGCGACGAAACAATTAATTGATTGCGCTGTTAATTGGAGTTGAATCGTTCACGGAGCGAGGCGGAAGCATTATTATTACTAAAAATATAACAGTGTCAACTCTACAATTATTATCAATAACAACCTATTCACGATAATTATTAATCAACATTATCACAAAGTGTAATCATTGTTCTGTGTCAGATGATAACGATATCTATCTATGTAACTTTCCTTCGTCCCCTCTTAAAATTGCGTTATTTGTTGTTTGAATTTTGGTTCCTAATCAACATTGTCAAATGTTTCGTATTTTGTCACACAATGATTTGATAATTTTTATGAAATTAAGAGAAGATGGTTGGTAGAAGCAACTAGATTTATGGGAAATATGTACTCTCGGTGTTGTTTGTTATTGGAAAGGCATAATTAGTAAGCTTATTTTAATTTTAGCAACATTTGTTGTACGAATATAACGTTGTGTTACTTATGTATGCATAAATTGTTTACGTAAACACTATATTTTCTCTATCATAAATGTAACGACTCTTAGATGACTTGATGATTGATTTTTATGTTATCCAACTTTTAAACCAAACTAAAACTTGAATCCCTGCACATGCTTGTCGCTATTTGAACAATTGAGCAACTATTTGCTAAAACCCGTATTTAAGCATATAAAGTAAAGAAACAGTTTAGCCTCATATCCGGTTAGAATAACGCAAATTGAAATTTGGAATTAGGGTCACGCCTTACTACGAAGGTTGAATTAACAAATAAACGCAACTAGATCATCAATATGCAATCTGAATGACTGTACAGTAATATTCATCGTTTAACAGTTTTATTTTTCATAGTCAGTCATTTAGAATGAATAAGTACATTATTATTACGCATATGGAAGAAATATAAGATATTCAATTTACGGTAACTCATTGTTCAGTAAGGAAACAAGCATTTGTTATCATTCAGCATGTTTTTGATAACATTCTGACGTACTCGTAAAGCCTAAGCCAACTTTGCAATCAGAGGTAAACAATTTTTAGAAGTTATTTAAGGTAAAGCATTTGTTTGGCAATTGTCATACAAAAAATGTAAATAATACCTTAATCAAAGTGAAAATGCTGCGCTTTCATTAAAAATAGTGGCACCGAATATTAACGTTTTTGTTTTTAAAAGAGGTCAGGAAGATTGATTATCTTCTATCAATTTCTTTGATTTCCAATAGTATATTTAATTCAGAAGTATACATTACCATGATGCTATCAATGTGATGTCCTAGATTGGGAGCATTTACCATGAAGCTATCGAAGACGCTTCCCTCGCACATAGGAATAACAAATTCTCCGTTGTTCACCAAACCAAAAAAACAAGGGTCTACCTATAAAATTTTATTCTTTAAAATCATACATTGATATTTATTTAATAATTCTTTTTTCGATCCATTTTTCTGGGAATCTTACCTTCATAAATAAATTTAACTAATATAGTTAAATTATAATATAATACATGAAATTTCTTCGCGAATGTTGACTTTTAAAATGCGTGTAAATGTTGTAATGAAGGTGGCTAGTATGGCCTTGGCCTATCTCGTCCGCCTCCACCATCTCTGCCACCGCGGCCTCCGCCATATCCGCCGCCACGACCACCGCGCCCACCTCCAAACCCACCACGTCTGTCACTTCCTCCACGGAAGCCACCGCCTCCGCGGCGATCACCGCCACGTCCTCCACCCATTCCACCACCTCCTCCGCCGCCACCACCACCTGCGCCTTCTGGTTTATCTTCGTTGCAACGATTGCATTGATTCCTCCAAGCAAAATTTGTATTTCCGCAGTCTGGATTGGGGCAACGCCAATCGCCCTCTCGAGATTCGCGATCGCGTCCGCCACCTCCACCGCCGCCACCTAAACAAAAATAAACGTTATTTCAAATGCAAAATAAATTGAAATTGAATGTGTCTTCAGACAGGATACACAGTTGCCGTGATGTTTCAGCACTATGAGTTTGATAAAGACTTTGTTACTATGGCCCATTAAAATATAACTCAATTAATAATATATAATCAAAAATTGAGGTCGGATGGGCATATTTTTAGAATATGTGTACGAAAATTACCTCTATCATGGCCACCTCCACGTCCACCACCGCCATAACCTCCTCCGCCGCCTCCTCTTCCACGGCCTCCACCTCCGCCGCCACCACCACGTCCGCTACTCCAATTATCGCGTTTGGTAGCCATTTGAACTTTGATGATGTTGCCACGGAAATCTTTTCCATCAAACCAAGAAATCGCTGAGCGAGCAGAGTGGGCGTCATCGTATGTGACAGTGGCTTCGCCTTTAGATTCGCCGGATTGCTTATCTTTGTAGAGCCATATCTTCTTCTTTGCAGTTTTCTTGTCCAGCTGCACACAGAATTTATGTGAATTAAATTACAAATACAAATAATATCAAAATACATGTAGCAGATGGAACAATTACTTTAAAACATTTTAAATTTAAAGCATGAATAGCATCTGCAATAATATTGCGGAGTAACAAATTGAACCAGAATTATAAATCATTCAAGCACAGAGTGCATCCGCGTTAACAAATCAAGTAGGTATAATTTCGTAAGTACCTTAATCAGACCAATCGCTCCAAAATATTCCTCAATATCGCCCTCTGAAATACTTGGATCCATTCCTGATACGAAGACAGTATCCTCTTGGACGACCATTTCACCCGAACCGCCTGTAAATGGAAAATAAATGTTAGTTTGGTGTTTGCACTTTTGCTAAAGTTACATTAAGCTATACCTATTTTATAACCCGACATTCTGTCTTTCAAATCGTCTTTAAAAATCGCAATACCCTCATTTTATACGCTCATTTCAATTACCCCTGTTATTTCAATTATTAAAATTTCATGTGATTTAAAATTACACCTTCAATTAATAATTAAATGTCAACCAATCATTTGTTTAAACGCTTAACCGAATGTGACAATGTGTACGATGGAAAGAGGCTCCTTATTGTAATGAAATGTTTCTTTAGACAGGATACACATATGCATTGGACACTGCAACGTGAGTTTTATAAAGAATCACCTTTCTATACCCATAAATTTACATGTAAATAAACAACCAGAAGCATTGCATAACTCAAGATTGTCGTCGGTACGGGTACAATCTAAATGGAGCTCTTTCCGTACTTCAACCTCACATCGAAACACCCTTTTACCCTGACATTTGCAATAATTTCTAACTTGCATCGTATTCATTCGTTTGCAACCCTATTTTCTTTAAATTTGTTCATTCGTAAGTATAATAACGGCAAAGATAAGAAATAAATGTGTACAAAAAAATGGCACCAGCCTCGCAACAAGAGGTCTGGTGCTTTTACCTTTGAAACCACCCCTTCCGCCACCTCTAAAACAGAAGCAAACGATCAGTACTTGTAGACACACATCTAGGGGAGGCACCACTTAACGGGGGCTCTATATTAAATTAATTGATGACCATTAAACGTTCGATATTGTACACGCTCTGTCGTTAGATGTCATGTGAGAGCATGCAGTGAGTGCAAAGGCGCTGCGAGGGCAAGCACGTCTAGCGTGCCAACCGCCCCCATAACGCAACATTTTCTAGAACGTTTCTCTCTTCATCTGGAACTCACAACTGGCAGTCAAGAAATGCGTGTCCTCTGTGTTTCGTCACGTGCGTCAGTCTGAATGTCCAAAGTTAATATCGGCGATTATCGAGTCATAATCAATGAAATCGTATTTGGAAAACCTGAACTATTTATGAAAAATCCATTGCATTACTTGAATACCAAATACCATCCAGTTAATACTTTTACAGTTTGCTCTGTTTACAATATTTGCTTGAAACCAAACCCAAATTAATTTCAAGAACAAAATTACCTTAAACCAATCGTCGAACCAAATTTTTGATTACCTTTGAGCAATAAAACCAAATCATTTCAATTGATGCTATAAACCTTTTCATTAAGATCAACCAGTCTTGTCACAAAATATTTAGTTACATCAAGTAAAAACCTTCTGAAAAGTTTAACCAGTTTGAATTAAATTAAAAGCATCAATATGTAACCACCAAGTAAATAGAGTAGACAGTATTAGATTTCACTGATAAATCCAGCATTAATTTTGAAACAGATATAAACTTCTTAGTTACTCAATTATTCAAATTCAGGAATTGAAACATTGCAACTGGATTTATAAGTTATACCATCTATTAAAGATTCTTCCAATTGACGAATAAAAAAAATTACGAAACTTACCCATAGCCTCCACCGCCACCTCTCCTATCATCACGGCTATAATCGCCACCGCCACCGCGGTCACGGCCTGAAATACACAAACATTTTAAGTATGGTACTCTTTCAGGAAATATACATGAAAATAAGATACAAACCTCCATAACCACCGCCGCCTCCACCTCCGGAGCCGTATCCACCACCGCCTCCGCCGCTATTGCCATAGCCTCCATTATTATAACCGCCTCCACCTCCTCCATAACCACCTGCATAATAAAATGGAAGTGAAAATAACAAATAAGTAACTTCAACAATATGATAATTGTTCAACCCATTTCACCCCTCCATTTATTGTCTAAACAAAGGGACTATCATGTAGAAGTCGAGAATAATCTACGATATAGATGGGAGGCGTTAGTTTGCTGGTCGTTACTAACGCCATGCCTATATCGGTTTACAATTTATGTTCCAAAGATATCTTCTTACCTTGGTTATATCCTCCACCACCTCCTCCGCCGCGATTTCCTTGCCAGCTTCCACCGCTATTGTTGCTATTGCCTCCGTAATTATCACCTCCTCCTCCTCCGCCGCCGCCACCACCACCGCCCGATCCACCGTAGCTGTTGTAATTATTTGGGGGCGGCTGTGAATAATCTGCGTAGCCTCCGCCACCGCCAGAATTACCACCGTATCCACCGTACTCTATAACGTGCATTTTCATTAGAAATGGTCAAGATTTGATTTGAAATTTGGAAAATGAGGCCCAAAACAAAATTTCCGCGTATTACGATTCCGCAAATAAAAATGTATAATTACGAATGCAGATAAACCAGAAACACTAATACAGAGCACGATATGACGAAATGATTGTTTTGGATGTAAGGATTAATAAAATATTTCAAGATAAATTTTGGTATATTGACTTACGATTGTCCGCCATGTTGAACGCGCCGCGTCAGATACAAACCGACCCAGCCGACAACTCAACACAAAATGCGGCAAATGCCGAGGATTTGGAAAATGGACGCCTAATGTTTGATTTATTAGTTGAACATTTATCCGATAGGGGCACAATTTCGTAATATGAGGTTGGTAGCCCTGAAATTTTGTATACCGGGTGATAAACGAAATGTCAAATTTTAATTCCAAAGATCATAGAAATAAGTTTTGATATCTTTGCCTTTTATGATAAAACAATTAATTTTATTTTATGAGATTATGGACGATAACTATGGTTATCGCAAGGTGACCTGGAATTCAAAGGACTATTATGCTATAAAATTCAAATTTAATTAAATCAAAGATTTACATTAAATAATTGAAAACATTCAGATGATTTTATAAAGAGTGATTACATAGTATTTTCGAAGCGATGAAAAGATCGTACAGCTACATCTTCTTGTTGTTGACGACGTTTCAAAACGGAGAGAAAAAATCTGAAACGATAAATCCAAATGTTTAAGTTGAGACTCTAGGATAGGACCTGACAGGATAGCAGTTTATTACAACCACCACAACAGCAGATCCAATCTATATTTGTTTATGCATTATCATTTATCTTGCTTTTGTTGCTATGATGCATTGGCAACTCCTTGGTTTGTTTCTGATCTTAAGCTAATTCTTAATGTACACAAATATCGTTAGATTTTGTATGAAATATAAATGTGAAATGCTGCTCTGCTAGGCATATTCTGTCCACTAATATGCATCTGTACAAAACTTCAATATATTGGAAGTTACATGTAAATTAATTACTACCATGCTGACTGGGGGTCATGCCACCCCCGGAGTGTTCCGGACTATGTTTCTGCTTCTTTCGCTTCTTTTCTTTTTTCCGCTTTTTGCGTTCCTTGTCGTCGTCGTGACGCTTTTGCTTTTTGTGTTTCTTCTCATGTGTGTCAGGGCCCACCTCTGTGACTGGTGTTTCTTGGCTGGGTATGCCACCTTCTTTATGCTTGTGCTTCTTGTGTTTGTTTTTGTGCTTTTTGATTGGTGCTTGATTTGCATAACGATATTGTTCTGGTAACTGAAATGCAGTAATTGTTTAGCTGATATGAATGCTCATATCAATGTCTTGATAACTTACAGGTCCTGGATGTAATCTAAAACCATCTAATTGCACACTTGTTAATGGCAGTATCTCTTTGCCACAAATCGGAGGTTTATCAATCACAGATCGAAGTGAACTGTTGTCTTGCTGGCCAGGCGAATCAATCACACCTGGTAATGATGGGAGGAAGGATGATAGCTGCTCTTTCAATTTCTTGCCACTAAATTTGCTATATGAGTGCTCTAGGTTGTAATGTGCCATCAAATTTGTAGCACCTGTTAGCTCACTTTCCCCTGAAACAGCATTGTTGTAATCGCACCAATCGGTGACCCCAATTTAATTTTATGCATACCTGGTGGCTCCTTCAGCAGATAGAAAGGTCCACTGGGGACGATCGAGGGGTTCTTGCCCAGTAGAATCGTCGTTTTCAATGTGCCTGACGAGTCTTGACGCGAAACGACCGGGGAACGCGCGCCCCTCGGTGAAGACTTTGGCGAAAACTGCTCAACTTTGCGAAACTGATCACCCATCATCATTCTTCCTCATTTTTCATCTTCGTAACATTCGGGAAATATGCACGAAGCCAAAGTGCGTTGCTTCGTTGCTTCACTGAACTGCTAAATCTGTGCTGTAAACGAACACCAATAACAAACTCATGGACAACGCCAACACCCGGAAACATGCAGCAGAATTATTTTGTAGCTTCACTGATATTTGAGGGCGCCACTAGTTATGCCAAACTCTTAGCGGGAGTAAAGTGGATATTTACGCCCTGGTAATACTGGTTGCCTACATCTAACTATAAATCTATAATTGAAATTAAAATTTGAAATAATTATGTTATAAGTTACCCAATTAGCCATGTGGAATTAGATTAAGAAAGCAAGCAATATATCCTAACTGTTAAGTATTGGGGGCTTTTATTTATACGGTATATATATTTATATTTGCAATGTTTACAAGTGTATTTGGTTCGATCGTTTGTTCATTTTAAGTTAGTAATTATTAGTTTTTAGGGATTATAGAGAAGAGTAATCAGTATTTCTATCTCGTAAACTGCCTGGAAATTCAATATTGTAGTTAATGTTCACGTGACAATGAAAAATTTAAGTTATATGATTTCAAAATTAACGAATGAAATGATAAATTTGATTTGTAGACTGGTGAATACACAATTGCAGTGCATGATATGAATTCATTGACATTTGTGTTCACTAACTTTAGTTAACTAGACATTCAATTCAAACAGAAATTTGTCAATAGAACAGGAAAACAAGAACTCAACTTTACCCAGACAAACAAGAATTATTTTCCTAACTTCAATTCCAATTCTCAAATTCAAGATGGGAGAATTTCTATTTATGTGTGATAATCCTACAGTCCATGAAATGTTTTAGTTTCTTCGTAAAGTTCTTGTTGGTCCTATAAATTGTATCATATAATATATGTTTTCTTTGTAGCTTTTATAAAGATATCACAATATCTAATATCAACTATATGTATTTGGTAAATGTACGATGTTTCTGCTTCAAATTTTCTCTTATTATAATTTATTCGCATCTTCGATCTACTCGGTTGAAGATCGAAATTTAACCAACGTTTTCTTTAGTACAATTGTCTAACTTTATCATATAATTATCGTCAAGAATAGAATCATCTAGAACACCGAGTATATAGAATATATGCATACTTTGGTTTGTTTAGTAATATCTCTATTTGTATATATTTATATAGTTTTTATGTATATTTTAATACGAATATAAATTTCGAACGTTTAGTAGAACTTTTGAGTACATTTTATTGTTGTACAAATCGGATGGAATTGTGCTAAGTATTTGCTTTTAATTTACGTTTAATTTTATCATTCTAAGCGAAAATTCAGTATGTTTAGTCAGAATGTCATTAAAACTTGTTAAAACTTTTTTGAAATTGAATTTGTTATTGGTAACTGGGTGTTTTCGAATGTTCGAGCGATGGAACACAATTGTAGTTTCTTAGAGTGGTTTAAAGTAAGTTTTAATGACATCCTGTATGTTGACCGAAATTTGTTCATCATTAAGATGCATGACGAGAACAAGGACATTCGTATAGAAAACCAATTAAAGCGAAGTAATTCCTAAGTTTAGTAGTAGATATCCTGGAATTTGTTAATTGAAATTTTTCGTTATCATTCGACTCGTAGACCTTCGAAAAAAACGTACTCATTTTGGTGTCATTCGCTTGCAGCTAGCAAAACACACGCATCTAAGAAGTTGAGGAAGAAACACAAGGTCGTAATTAATTGGTCGTCTTGTACTACCTCCTAGACAATATACCATCGAAATGTAGTAAGAAAGAAGAGACTTTTGATCTTTTAGAATCGCGTAATCAATTCTCCCTAGAGTAATCCATTCATTTAGTTGATATTTACATGTAAAGCACCGTTGCAATCAAGTTTCGATCTGGGATGCGCTCACGAGGAGCCATCACGAAACTGTGAAAAGGAGGAAACAATATCGACTTGCTAAACATCTACAATATGACATGTTTTACGATATTACTCCACAGATATGAAACGTAAACGAGTTGAATTCGTTGATACCGTTTGCGAGAGGGTTGAATTCGTACCATGCTAGAAGAAACGCAATCATGGGGGAGGACCTGCAGGAGGTGGAGGCAATCGGAGGGAAATCTGCATTAATTATCACACGTCGGAGCTTTTCAGTCGTTCGAGGAGTGGTGCATTGGCGGTGATTTCAGCCTCGTCGAAGGTGATCACGACGGCAGCGGCGCCATCGCGGCACGTCTCCGGAGCGTCGTGCACCAGGTCGTGCTCCAGGTCCTGCGAGGGCGTCTCGACCTCCTCTTCAGGGATGGATGCTCGTCGATCGAAGCTAACTGCGTGCACGTCGAGGCTGGCGGCCATCCGAGGCAGCGGTAGCGTCTTATCCTGGGGCTGTTCGAAGCTGCGACTATATTTGGGTCGATTCACCACCACCAGCGGCATCACGCCGCCACCTTCCACAGAGGTGGTTGGCGGCGTCGGAGAGGACGCCTCGAAGCTGATCGTCGGCCCCTGGCAGCTGTACGAGGAGCGGTCGATGGCGATCGATGCTTTGCGACGTGGTTGCTCGAAGCTGGCGAAATTTCGGTGGCGGCCGGTGGTGTCCACCGCGCACGAAGATCGTCTCGTGCGCATCTGCTGGTAATGGGATAAGAGTGGTCGCTCCGCCGTCATCGACGCCCGGTGCTTGGAGGTGGCGACGGCGGCGGCGGAGACGGCGTGCGCCCGTTCGATCGTTATCGAAGGCTTGCGTTCCCGGTAGCTGATCATCGGCAGCATCGAGCTGTACGTGGGGCTCTTCTCGTTGACGATCAGGTGCTGGATGTCGATGGCGCTCTTGACGCGACGTGGGGGGTTCATGAACGCCATCGTCGAGCTGCCACCCACGAAGACGGAGTTCAACCTGGGGCGGCGCATTGCGTTCGGTGATGGCAGGCCCGAGTAGTCCGAAAAGCAGTTGACGTTGTACTTGGAGAAAGACATTCGTGCCTGAAACAGCAATGGGTTAGTTTCTAGAAGGTTGAAAATTTGGGTGGTTTTACAAGGTCTATAGCTTGCTCCCTAAGAGTTCTTCCTGATGGGTACTTGTAAAATGGTTTGAAATTGAAGAAGTTTTCACAACAAGAAGAACTGAAGGTGTTTCAATTCAAAAAGGCTTTGTAAGGAACAGAAAAAGTGGTAGTCTAACTGGTTAAGATTCAGGAAGTAAGGTAGATGTGGTAAAATAGATCATCCAAGTTCAAGAACTTCTTCTTGAGTCACCTTTGATAATCTTAATAGCTTACTGATTGTTTCTTTACCAACAATTTCTATAACCATCTTCCTGAGAGTTCTTTCTGGTAGTTTCTAACAGTTTCTTGTAAAATGGTTTGAAATGGAAGTTTTCAACAGTTGCTTTCCAGAACTGAAGTTCTTTTAATTCAAAAAGGCTTTGTAAGAAAGCAGAAAAGGACAAGATCTGAGGAATAAGCTGGATCTGGTAAAATAGACCATCAAAGCTCAAGAACTTCTTCTTTGATGTATATGGTCAAGTATTGTCACCTTAAGAATCTCTCCTTTTTTTCTATCGATGAATAGGGGAAACTTTTCATGGGGTTGAAGAGATGGGAGAAAATAATAGTGATGAACCCAAATATATTATTATAATTTTGGTGTTAAATTAGAGCAAAATAACTGCCTGATAAAAGTTTCTCCACCTAATAATTAGTTTGCTAGCAACTCTGAGAATTAATTACTGAGCAAATACATACTGCATATTATAGAATCTCATTCAATATCAAACTCACATTACCGAACGAATTTTGGCTGGAGCTGATTAAACTTGAACTTGCCATCGAGTGAACTATCGACCAAAGCTTCAATGCAGTCAATAACAATGAACAGCTAGTTGAATTTTCCACGCCAAATTCAACCAATTCAATTATGCTCCAATCAATACATTAATTACGTGTAATGAACCAGTTCAAAGGACCTATCTGTATGTTTGTTACCATAGCACCAAGCTAAGAAGCAGCTCAAACGAACTCAAAGAAAAATTTGTATATATTCAAATAATATTAAGAAACTTTTGTAAAAAGAAGCAAAGTTACAGAAATATCTCTTATCAATTCAAGGTAGAAATTGTATATTTAATATTGCAGGAATTCCTTTCTGGATATTTATATAGCATTCACATTCATATTCGAATTTGCTTGTCAATTGCACTCGACTTGTACAATTTCCTTCTTTTGCATGCAGCCTATTATCCCCGACAGGCGTAATATGGCGTTTATGGGAAACTGTCTGAATAGGCCGGGTTGTTATCATCCTCAAACGAACGTGCATGCGAACACATCTCTTCATGTAACCGTTATTCATACACGCAACATGAACGATTCCATTATGCGGTTTGTTTGCCATTCGGATATGTTACCCTCATGCATGTTCGTTGCGCAAATTCCGGGGATATTTGCACTCCGCGAAGAATGCCATAAAGGATGCGGAAGTGGAATTTTCACTTATTAATTAAGCCTACTTTCAAAACCCCTGCAAGATCTAAGAAGTTCCATTCTTATTGAAATTCCATTCTATTGGTATGCTTCTTATTATTTCCTCAGATGATGGTTCCTCAAATGAAAGCTATCAACTAATTCTTAAGATACAAGAAAGTCTAACTGTTGATGATGGAAACATGTTGATGGTGGAACATACCTGAGGTGTGATGTGTGGAGGTGATAACGGTGCAAGAGGGCAAGATGGTCGATGATTCTGGCTTTGGAACTTGGGCTGGTACGGTTCTAGCATGCGAATCTTGCCCCAGCGATTGAAGAAGAGCGCAATCGCTGCCACCCAGAGAATAAGGACGAGGACCACGAGCAGCACCTCTTCGGCACGGACGATCACGACTGGCCCGTCTGGAACAGAAAGCGTACAATACATGCCCGAAAAACTGGCGTCCAACAAACACGCTCATCAACGAGATCAAAGTCGTAACAAATTAACTTGGAGTTCTAACAGGCCCAGTTTAACCCCTCGAATGTTTCTGTTACATTCGAGCGGGTTTGAATAGGAATTGGAATTGGAACGCGAATAGAATTATTTGTCCTTCCTCTTTAGCATCTGCGCTTTGTTCGATGGTGGTAGATGTTTTGGAATGCGGTGCCCTCTTGTATTATAACGATAAGTATCTCTATTGTTTCCTCAAATAATTAAACTTCGTGTTCGAGTTTGGAGCAACTTGATGGTGTTAAAATGATAGGCAATGTTTTGAACTTTGTCGGAGACACAAATTGTGTTTTCACTTTTGCCCCCAAAATCTTCGAAAAGTATCAGAACATTGGAAAGTATTAAACAGCAATCTAGATCTTACTGATTACAACGACGACTTCATTAAACCTGGCTTACGCAGAACTGAAGCGAAATTCTTCAAGTCAAATAATAAAGTATACTGCGAACGAGATTACACTCATTGAAGAATTTCAATTAAATTGGGAATCTCTCAACTTCTCGTCCACGCCGTAAACAACTTTTATTGCACATGATCATCTTCAGCTTGGGAATTCATTGGATGCGTTCGTGTCGCCTCCAGGTACATCGAAAATAAAATGATAATGCGACAAAACTCATCAACTCATCCGAGCTGAACGTGCAATTTCTTTAATTTCTTTGCCCTCCCATTGTTGTTTGTTGTTGTTGTTCTTTTGCCCGTTCCATAATGTCGCTTCAGCAAGTAAACTTTCCTCTTCTGTTTTGTTAACGCAACGAATGAACTTTTTCATTCGACTGCAAGCAAGCAGTAAAGAAATACGACGCTGTTTACTTTTCTTCCTCCTTCTTCCTTCGAGCATGAGTGCAATTCCGAATTGAATGCGGAATAAAACTCGCATCTTAGTCGTATTTTAAGACGAAACTCGAAAACAATCAGCTGTAGGATAAGCAAGCAGATTCATCAAGTTCGATCACGAAATAATTGCATTTTCTTGGATTTCCACCACGAAATTTAAAAATGAAATTTCCAACTCAACTTGCGGAAGTTGAGTTCGAGTAGAAATGGGGATGTTGTAAGATGATGCTTCGAACCGAGACGAAACAGAACAGTGAAACAACATTAAATTGTGTGTACCCTTGGTGATGGCCTCAAGCCTCCTCGACATCCTTTGTTTGTGTTATCAGAGGTCTTAAGTGCATATTCCTCACATTGTGTGCGCATACAGGCTTAAGAGATTCCTCAACATATCATAGCAATCCACGGTAGAGTGGAGAAAAACAACAATCAGTAACCAAGGATAATATTTTATGAGGGTAAACGCCTTGGTAGACAATAAAAAAATAGGGAGTGAAGGGGAACAAAGAAATTTGGGGAAAGTGGGAAAATTGTGGGAAAGTGGGAGATTGCGAAGCTGGGAAATGTGCAATGTAATGAGTGTAAGATAGGATGTAAACATGGATGGTACATCTACCAATGGGAAGTGAAATAATCATGAGACATTTGTTAGGTTCCTACGTGCTCGAGGTACAAATGTGGGCACGTTAAGAAAATGCAATGATTCAAGAAGCATGTGATGTGGAAGTTGAAGGTACAAGAGATTTATGGGTGGAATAATAAGATTCGTTGAAGCTGCTGAATGGTTCTCAAATATGCAAACTACAATGGCAATGAATTGCTAGTGATTTTACAAAAACAAGATGCAGATTTTCCAGTCCAATAAAATCTTTGTCATAAATAAGATTCATTATTGTCTTATTATTTCAACTCGACTAATCACATCTTGGAATTCTTCCTAGGACAGGATTTTCTGAAATATTGTGCTCAAAATGTCTTGAAGATTAATGAAATATTGAAGATCTCTTGCATGCTGGAAATGCTCAGACATGGTGTGTTAATCAAGCAGAGAAACCTTATCGTGTGGAAGAAGTGCACTCAGTGCGCTCTTGTCACGATTGAAGAAATAAAAATTTATAAAAGGAAGAGCAGAGAAGGAGAATTTGAACATCTTAATGAACGAGGAAGAGCACCACCCACGTGCAGAAATCTGGGTCACAGACAGTCACGAAACGTCCGTATGATTTTTCCTTGTTTCGTCTTCCGCATTTTATGATGTGCGCGTCCGACGAGTGTCATTTAAGACTACGACGATGACGACGTCTTCATATCGCATCGTCCTCCAGCAAGGATCTTTGTAGGGCTGCTCGATTGTCCGCCCTCTCATCGACAATGTCTCGATGCAGTCGAGCATCGACTTCGATTTTTACTCGATTTCTACCCCGACAGCAACTAAACGACAATAGACGCGGAATGAAGCTATGCCAGGATACGAGAGCAATAAGTAATCTTGTTAGTCGGACATGAGCAAAAGGTCTCGTGTGATTGTGCACCAAATTGGATCGTGTTTTATCGTCTTCATCTTAATTGCTTCATGTTTTCAGCATTTTCACACAGGGGATCCCCGAACTTGCAGTATTTTAATGGGATTTTTGCATACGGGAAGGACGCTTACCAGACATCGGATTTGGTGATGTATTGTTGGCCAGAAGTGTGGTGGAGTCCGAGACCTTCTCAAGGATCTCCACCTCCATGCCAGTTGAGGGGCGGCCCTGGCCCACGTCCCACTCTGCAAACAGAATTGCAACTTGTTCAAAACCAAATTTTTCGAAAACCTAGCAAAGTTTTGTCTAGATGTTTGTGATTTGTATTCAAGCTAATGCGAAAAAGTTAATTCTATATTGGGTTGCAAAAAGTAAAAAATAAATTGAATCAATCAAAAAATCATATACAACTCCTCGCTTTAGAAAAATTCGTAGTTTGGGTTACATTCAGTTTTATGTCAAAACAAATAAAAAAATGTGGATCAATGTTAAACATATGCTCAGGGAATTCATTGCGTCCAACAAATTGAAAAAATGAAAAATGTTCCAGCTCACACCTTTTCTCTCCAACATTTTATTATTTTCTATTTGATTTGCCTTCGAATGCCAATATGGAGAAAAGCGAATGGTAGCATTTTGTTTTATTGGATTCCCAATAAAACAGTGAACCCTGTTACCCAGCATTTCCCTCCAAATGCAATATGTTTTTGCTCATGTATCCCAAACTTTTTCCGCCTGCATGGGTTTGCACATCTTTGCATATGTCACAAAATACCACCGAGAGGTTAAGATCCTTCGACCCAAACCTAATACAAATTCACCCACGAAGCAGAAATATGAAAGAGAACCAAACGCAAAAAAGCGAATAAATCCATTTCTATTCCATTCTATCGTCAATCTAGGTAAGCTGATTACAATCTGATTTATCGTGCACTATTCAAATGTTTTCCTACAGGATGTTACTAAATCTACATCTAGTAAGCAAGAAAAAATGAAGAAATGTTCTAAGATTTATTTAGCTGTGTTTCCTATTTCTCTGGAGAAAATATTTCTGGGGAATGCAGGAATAAGTAGCTTGGAAAAAATGCAGTTTCCGGTTGGTTTATTATATTAAATTCACTGGTCGTTTCCGCATCGTGTTACCAGAAATGTTGGTTTGTTGAACGCATTCGGCAATGCTCCATTGTTTTCTATTAGGAAGCCTCGTATTTCCGGTCCTGGCAATTTTCATGCGTGTGTTTTGCTCGAGTTAATGCGTTTCTTGTCCGCGCGTAAAAAAATCCTTTCACTTAATTATTCTATGAGCGGTGTGCGCTTTTGATGTCGTTATATTTTCAGGATAATTTATTGCAGTTGGAGCGCATTAGCTCGTCGAGCTGGCTGACCGTTGTTTATTATCCTTGGAAAATTGCCTCCATCGCTCAGAGAGGAATGATTTAATCTTTTAGATTACCGGATTTTATTAATGGAATTTCTTATTTTCGCTTAGTTCAGAATAAATTATGTCCAAATTGATGAGACAGGTTATTTTGATGTAATAATCTTCAAGATTTTATGAGTTGACAACTAAATTCTTTTTCGAAATCTGGAGAATCTCCCAGAGATGCAAAAAAAATAATTTTTAAAAAATGTTTTCCAAAAGTTCTTGGTCAAACCTTTATATTAAACAGCTAAAATTTGAATTCTTCGATTATCCTTTTATAATTAATTTATCGTCCATGTCATTAAAAAACTTGATGGACGCTAAATATGCTAAATTTTCAATATAACTTCTTTAGACCTTCAGGGGCAAGCGAAACTACCAAAATTTGCTTTTGGATAGTTTAATGAAGTTAAAGATAACTAGGTCGCGTATGAATAAGAAACATCCGGTTGGGAAGAAACAAGCAACCTCTCATCTGAAGACCGAAATTTCGAGACGGTCTCGACGATCCTTCGCGATTAACGCCCTCATCATTACTAAGTTATTAGGTCTAACAGAGGACAAGTTCCTTCGATGGGCTTCTAGGCTCAACGCATATTACCTCAGACAAATACTCCTTCGGGCATGTTGCCCCACGACCATTTGGGCACTGTACGATGGCAAACGTCTTGGCCAAACATGCGCCAACCACAATTGTGCATAATTAACCCATTTGTTTACCCAAAATCAGTTTGGCAACTATTTGTCTCTCCAGGATATATCAAAATGTATGGTAATGATATTTTTTTTCAGTGAAATTCTAAATTAATGAAATGTGTACAGTCCATAAATTGGATCATAAACCATATGGGAAAATTTGGGAGGAAGAGAATCATCGGATCACCAAACAAATATGAGTCTTCAGAAAGCGTAAGCCGCTTTATTCGGCGGATATTTATTAGGTAAAACCCGAGATTAACTTGGGAATCGCTAATAAACTTTGCGTGCGGCTCGAATCTGCATTGCTAAACTTTGGCTGGTACGTCTTCTTCTTCCTTTCCTCCAGCCTATTGTATGGAGTATCTTTATCCTTAGAGTCCTTGTGCAGAAGCTTCGGGAGGTGGTCTTCGTTCTCGACGAACTTAATCAAAGTGAAGCTTAAAATGTGCTTCGACACGTCGACGTCAACGTTGACGTTGAAGTTGAAAAATTGCTTGTCTCCTCGTGCTTTGTTCTTCGGCGTTTGCTGCACGTATTTGTCAGGAAATCTAATTATAAAGGTCTAATCATTCTTGGCATTGTATGGAGCAGGAATTTTTATTCTAATTTACCGGTTTTCTTAAGAGTTCTAAGGATTTGAGACAATGTTTTCTTTTTGAACCCTGGTGTTTGGTTTGTTTCCAGAGGGGTTTTGTTTATTTTTTTTTTTCAGGGAAGAGCAAAAAAAGGAAAGAAGGAATTACACATCCAGTGATAAATTGGGGGTTATTTTTCTTCCTGTCCAGTGCATTTAGATGTTTTCTCTTTTCCGGGAAGCTTTGATCGCGTTTATTTTCATTTCTTTGTTTCTTGCTGCTTCAATTGTAATTTCTTTACGGTTTGCAATGTTTGCACGTTTCATTTACCTAATGGAAATAAATGTATTTTGAAAATTGTATTTTTTGTAATTTAATTATTCAATTTTTGATATGAGTGGAAAAATAATTTGTTATCATAGTGTTATTAAAGGTTGAATTAATTAATTAGTTGGTCATGTTTGTTGTAGTATGTAGGGCAGGTCATGCTCATGACTAATAAGTGACTTCACATATTTCATGTCCTGTTGACACTAAATAAACACACATATGGTTTCTTTATGTAAATTTTAGTTTGTATCGTGGAGTAATTATCTTTAGTTCAGAGGGTTAAAGGTGTGAACACTCTGGAGGACCACAAAATGTCACCACCAACTGCTGCCGTTCCCTAATACCGCAACAACTTCCAGTTGTTGTTCCTGGACCGTGTAATGCAGAACCTTATCAGTGCTTAAGACAGGATTTGTTCTTGTAACTAATCACCCAACCCTGGTTGCTTTGTAATGTGGCCCCATCATGGGAAACTTGAGAGAACCACTCTTCAAGGATAACATGAACTACTTCTTCAAGGGTAACATTTGCACTGTCATATTTTTAATAAATTTAGAAATGTAGAAAGAGGTGAAAGATTGCATGATATGAAACCATCCATCATGAGAAATTCTACGAATTTATGAGTAGAACTCAATCAACCCTTAAATCAAGCAAATTAGACACGCAACATTGTAATTTGATCGTGTTTCCTCCACTTCCTTTCGACTTGAGTGTGAAAAATCAAGTATGTAATCAAATCGCACGACTTCCATCCAATGATATCAGGCTTTTAGTTTCAAGTTACAAAGAAGGCATTTGCGCAATCATAAAATTTCCAAGAATGATCGAGACAAGTTCGTTAAACTTGCATGCAATGGCTGCAGCAGCTCTTTTGGCTCGGTTTGGCGAACAGCCAAGAAGAAATCAGCGAGGAGACACTTTGAATTTAACACCGATCGTATTTCTTATCCCGTGGTCCTTCTTCCACGCATGCTTCCAGACGGTGTACTCGAATGTCCTGATGGCGTTTAAACTTTTCTTGAAGGCGCCATTCGCACCTAACAACTTCTTGCGTTGACTTTCTCCAAAGTTTATTAACGTTTTCTTCATTGTGATTTGAAACTTGAAACTTGAAACATGAAACTTTTATCAGATTATGTTAGGTTATTAACCATAAGTTAATTCATCAAAAAATATAAACTCCAACTTTTGTAAATATATTTTGGAATTTATATCTGCGTGAAATGTCTTGAAATTATTACTTCTTTCAGTTTGATATCTTCATCGTTATGCTGACAGGAAGTGGAATAATCTAGCAAAAGATAAGGCTCTCAATAAACTAAATCATGAGCCATTATCTCACGCCCTCATTTTTCCACCAGCCAACTTTCACTCTCATCTGAAGGCTTGCTGACTGAAGGCTCATTCATCTCGTCCGTTTATCTACCAGGACATAATTTGAAGCGATATCGAAGAAGGCGTATCAGCATCATTCGCATCTACATGCGAGATGATTGATGGATTTGCACCATCAACAAGAGCACCGCAAAGACCGGAAGGGCTCTAACAACATTTCTTCGATTCGCATCAGCGATCTAATGGATTGATAGCTATCAATTCCGCCGAATAGGGAGTGCAAATTTGAAAATCGGAGTGGCGTAAACATCCTAAGAAGTAATTTTTCATAGGCGTACACATATTTTTCACCCTTGACGAATGTTCATGCTTCTTCTTTGTTTCATTTTCCAGCATCATTTCTAGTACTTTCAAGGAATGAAGCAATAAATCTCCGATTTGTTGCTGCTACAAATAGCCCATAAAATTGTTACTTCCAAGAGAAATTGCGAACAATTGATAAAAACAATGAGCAGAAGACAAAGGATAATGAAATGTTGAAACGTTTGATTTTTAACATTTCATGTTGTATTACATCGTTATTAAAGTAATCCCTTTCTATTGTTCGATCAACGCGATAAATTAAACGATAAAGTTTAATACGAAAATAACGGAAACTCCTCGAAAAGCAATTACGAAGGAAATACCTTACGCACAAACGCAGCCAGAAGGCAGCAATATCATCGAATTAAGTGTAATTTTATTAATTTCCAGCCGCCATTCCTTCTTCGTATAGAAGTATACGGTATGGAAGGAATCATAGCGATGCTCTTGTAATAACTGTAATGAAGTTTTAATGCTAATAACAAAGCGTTGCTGGGGACCCCGAGCAATTACGTAGAGTACAGAAAAACGCTGAAATTATTACAGCGTCCTGTTATTTTCTGAGAGCTCTTTCAGTGTTATTACATTGTTTCATTGCGTTTTTCTACGGTAATTCATAAAGTTTATACGTTTTCCCAATGCAATTAGAGATAGATATGAACGCATTAAAACTTATGTTGCATGCTGAAAAATGTACCATGAAAAATTTGTGTTCATTAACATATTTGTAACACAACGTACTTTCATAATGTTTTAAATACATGTGATAACTGTTTGATAAAGAAAAGTTCTCTATTTGTATTAACATCTTTTAAAATTACTCCAGAAAAAATATCTTCCTAAGAAAAATATTTCAAATTACTACATAAAAAAATAATTATCTTTGGATTATAGTTGGTATCTTTTTGAATATTCTTACAAACTTTTACCCGTTCTAGAAGCCTATAGGATATAATTTCATGTCATAACTTATTTTTGAACGTCAGGAGACATCAAAATTTCTTCTTTATGCAAATACTTGCCAAAGATGTGCTGACTTGAAGAAAACTTCAAAGCAAAAATTCGCGACTTGTTTAGTGCAAGTACCAAACCCTGCTCCTCCTTATATCTAACTACATCCTTCTAACTAGACAGGAATATGGAATTTTCCATCAAGGACTCGAATGGAAATTTTCCAGGCATAAATATTTTCATGCCAGAAAATGTTCAAAAGTTGATATTACATATTTCCAGCTAGAAATTAAGTTTTCTTCAGTTTGACTCATAGATATTGATTTATAGCACTACATTTGTTTATAATTGTACACCATGAGCAATGTGGCTGATGAGGAAGTTTTATAAAAGCCAGAACTTATACATAAATAATCATAAATTGAGGTTACCTTAGATGTATGCATTAATGAGTTTTTTGTCTTCTATAAGTATAGTTCAAGGATAAAAATTGTTGCTCATTTGTTACATGTTCATGTTCATGTCAGTAATTTATTTCCTGGAAAATATCCTAATTCATTAGACATTAGGGTTTGATATAAATAAAATATCAAGTCAATGAACTTGGAAGCATTAGATAATTTTTTTTTTGTGTGGGAGGTAGACAACCCTCAAATGAAGAATAAAATGCACGAATTAAAGTCACGATTGAAACAAAAAACAAAACAACTCGTATTGGAACTGTTGTTGAAAATGTAGGAAAAGTGGGAATGTATTTATTATTTAGTGCATTGATATGTGTCGCCTAGCACACAATTTCCATCATTAGACCTAGACCTCTCACATTTCCACCAATTCAACTACCATTCGAACAACTTTCTAGATATTTATATCCATAGACGTCCATTTCAACCATTATTATACTCACTGCGTATCGATTTCGAGTAGTTATTAACGCTGTAATTATTTTTCTAAGGAAACGTACGTAGCTTCATTAAAATTTTATATGGGCAATCCTTATTCGTACTGATTACCAAAAATGTCACCAGAGTTTTAAAAACTCGACATTGGAAACTTATCAAAAATATAATTTCCTAATTCATAAAAAATACCACTAAATTTTGTGTTTTTACTAATTTAACTTCTGCCAATATCTACATTTAAATTTCCCATTTAAGAATTACCTACTTTTTTCAACACATGACTTTTTGTTGTCTCCAATAAAAAGTATCAGTAAAGCCAAATGAACCATCCCATGAAATGAAAATAAAATTTTTACGATTCCTCACCATTATTATCACCGCCGTAAAATGGCAAAAATTGACTGCTCAACGTTTGTCAATTTCCCACTTATATACCATGAAAGAAAAAGTGTGAATTTGTGGAAGATTGAAGAGTAAATTGTGTAGACGCTGAAAAAATTCAATTCCCTTAACTATACTTTTATGCCGCACTCTCCTCCACTTTATCGGCAATGAAGAAAGAGCATTTGATAAGCCGCAAGTGGAAAAAGTGTTATTTTTCATCAATAATATTCCGCTCGTTTGCATGATGGTTCAGTGTGAAAGCAGATGTTACATAAGGCTTGTAGGTAGGAATATCTTATAAGTGCGACATTTTCACAGCAGGATATACGTAATGTTATGCAATGCATCACCTCGACCGCCATCCTCGTCGGGAGCGGCTACGTGCATGCGTTTCCGGTGTATTGTCTTTGGCGGAGGCGCCGGCCAAATGCAATGTTCTGTTTGTTGTTGGCGGCGCAGCGGTTGAAAGTGCATGCAAGATGGTTAATTCCTCTGACATATTTCTATAATCTCATAATCCTATTATTGAATGCTTTGAATTTCCTGTTGTCGTGTTTGATAAACATCGGTTTCTTAATTAACATTAATTGTATTGATCCAAAGAAATAAAGTTGCAGTACGAATTTTTTGCTGCTTGAAAACTGAATTTTTCTCAATTGAGGAATTGATTTCTAATTCAGTATAAGAATGAAAAATAACAGAAAAGCGAATTCATTTGCATTAATTTAAGGAGAAGAGCCATTTTTTAATAGCAATCTAAAGTTTTTGAATAAATTTCACACTTGAGAAATGATAAATGTTAAATGACAAACTTTTCTCCTTAGAATTGCATATCTTAATTAATTATTCCATGAAATTATATTTTTATCAATATATTTCATGATATACCAAAAGTTTTTTTTCAATATTTCATGTAACTTTGATTTTTTGCCTGTCTATCTTTTTAAGATATTAAAGATTCTGAATTTTTCCTATGCATTTTTTAATAGCATCTATATTTCAATTAAAAATGTTATATTTTTTGCGTAATAATTTTCTTCTTCATCATCCATCTCTAATTAGTTAAAAACACGCAATTAGCGAAAAATATCAAATGTGGGTTTTTTATGCCGAGAATTCTTTTCAAAAAGCAACTTGAACCAATGAATAGCAAAGAAAATAGAGCATTTTTTAAAGATGTATACGCCCTAATTAATAAACATCCTACCTCAATTGACTAATTAAGTTAATAACCAAGTTTTATTATAACGTGAATTGCAGAAAAATTGCAAACTCGACTAATGAATTAATTTCAATGACATGAAAATTGTCATTTTCAATTCCCTGCGAATATTTGCCATTTGAAACCATATAAATTTGCCAGAGTTAGAAAATCAATAGCATCCCTGCTAATTACCAACTATACCAACTAGTACTAATTAGTCAATCATGTAGCTACACCAATAAATTTCCAGATTAATTAAAATTCCTCCACGTTGCGGAATGCAACTCTCAATTAATTATTAAATAATTAGCCACCCAACCAGAAGGAAAACAAACACGTTTACTTATAAGTACTCCAATCTCTCATAAGTCGTCTTTAACAAGCATCTACTTGCTGATGACTTACAACTCATGAGTTATGAGGTTTGAGTTATGAGTTGTTCCCAACTATACTTTGAACAATACCATCGACTAATGAGTGTTCTGGGGGCGGTTTAAGACCACCCATGTAGCAAGATGCGTGTGTATGTACACAGAACGAGAGGCATAGAGTGCAATGAAGAAAATTTACATGATCTGTATACCGGCGCGCACAGGTCCATTGTAAATGGGTCTGGTCGTCGATGATGGTGGGCCGAGGGCGGGGGCGGCTGCAGAGCGGTTCGTGTGCTTCTGGTGCAGCGGCTGCGGCGGCGATGGTGGCGGCGCGAGCTCCTCGTGGGGGCGGCTCCTCTGGTTTCGTGTCGGCTCCGGAGTCGGGCCCCCCAGTGTGTGACCTGCAAGACCATACAATTGTTATTCCAATTGCCGCCAACAAAGAAAAGAAGAAAAAACCAGGACTATAGTTGCAAGGTGCAAGAATAAATGGAATTCTTTTTTTCCATCTGGAAAATTCCGCAAATTGCATGAAGGTGGCTCCCGCACATGGTGAATGTTAATTCTTCGTAATTAACTTTACGTGATGACATTTACCGCATGCACAGTTCGCTGCAAAGAAAATAACAAAACATCATATGCAAAGTTAATTTTACTTGATGTCGAGGCAAGTTTTAACTTCCTTCCAACTTTTGATGATGAAGAACTTCGCATTAGTAGTGAGATGATATAAAATGTATCATCATGTCTGTCTGGCTGGGGAAGCAAATTGTCGCTGAAGAAAATTGCACAAGAGTCAACGATATCTAGAAAGGTGAACTCAGTATATTAAGGATAATAAAGCGAAGCGCGACATGAATAGCGAAATTAGATGTGCAGAAATTTATTTGCTGACAGGACTTTTATATCATCAAGCTTCTTCTTCAGTTGATACAAGATTATTAGAAAGTATTATATTCATTTAAATACCATCTTAATTGACTTCATTATCTCAAATATAAAAAACTGGTTGATTCTGTTATTTTTTTCCTTTGTTCTTTTTTATCAAATAAAAAATGAAAATTCAAACGAACGTGAGTTGGTAAAACATGAAAAGAGTTATATCAATTGAAACTTACAAGCGATGATTGAACTCGCACCATTTGCTTTCAGCACACTTTTTCAATTATTCGTGCGTTTTAATTCAACTCGAGAAGCAATTTCCCTCATGCACAAAGTCTCGGACCAAAAGCTAGACGAGCTAAAGGGCAATCGGCCACTTCCCGTCGAATTTTCGGTCCATTTACTTGTGTGATACGAGAATTTCCAACATTCCGTTCGATTTGATTCCATCCATCTGCCAGACCTTTCCGGTTGCTTGCTACCTTCAACGTCCTCATTGTGCCAGATAAGCGTATTGGTTGATTGATCACAAACCGTACTTCATTATTACTTTAGAACTTGAGGGTCTGCATACTAAACAGATACCTGTTTCAAAATCAACTTTCTTTGTGTTGTATTTCATCATACACAAACGTAAAAATCTACAGAATTCTGGAAAATATCCTTTCATCATAATTGATCATGAATTTAACTGTTAGTTTTTAGTTAATTTGATAAAAAAGTATTTCTTATGAAGAAAAATGAAAGAAGAAATTTGAAGGATAAAAGATGAAAGTTGAAAGATGAATACTTTTAGAAATTGTCAACAAAATAGAAATCCCCAAAATTACCAATCTTAACAACAAGACTAATGAAATCCTTCATCCTGGAAGGACTTTAAACCAGTTTAAGTACTCGCTTCTTCATTCAATTGGATGAAAGAGTGCAAAAAGTGATTTGTGGTCAATTTGTGCAAACACAAAGTAGCTCTAAATGTCAACGCATACACCCTCGTCCTGCACGAAGAAGAACTGATGGGAAAATCCAACCTGGAGAGAGGGAGAAAAGGGTTGGGTCGACCGAGGAGGAATTAAACTGGGGCATGAACCAAGAAAGGAATGCGGCAAGGATGTCACCCAGGAGTGAAGCGACAGTCCTGTGGCTGGTGTGACAGTCGTGAGTGGTTGGTCTGGTGCGCGTTCTTCCTGCTCAAATGCGCTCCACTTGCCAGGACGGCTTTTACTTTTACCTCTGGAGTGGTGAAGTGGGTGGCGGAGGCGCCGGCCGAAGCGTGAAAACGAAAACACTAAAGTTGTTTTCCGGCTTTCCCCTGGCGATGATGAAGTACGAAGCATTCATATTTATCTGTCTTGTTGGTATTTGGTTCTATTAATTTTTAGTTTTCTATTTTGGAATGTGAAGACATGAAATTTACAGGCAAATATTTTTCTGGTATTTCGAGAAAATAAAGTCTGCAGAGTTCTTTTCATAGTTGAAAAAGAAAAAACTGGTTTTACTTTATCATTTTAACAAGAGATCCTTGTTGGGTTTTGTATATATTAAACATTAAAGAAAGCATATTTCATGCACACAATGAAATATAAACAAATGATGATTTTTATATTTTTGTTGCTGTTTCTGGTGCTTCTGGTTCGTGCAATTTTTTATTTAGCAAACAAGTATAAAATGAAATATTTGTACAGTAAAACCAGCATTTTGTAAATTAGTAATATTGTTATTTGTTAAATACTCCATGAGAGTTATAAACAAAGCAAACATTCTCTTAAAATACTTTTTCATCATCATTTCTTTGTGAATTTCTTTTGATAAAAACCATTGAAATATTCCATTATGCCATGATTAATTATTGATGCATCTGAATAAAATAAGAACTTAGACAAAAAAACAGGACTTTTGTTGTCCCTGCCTCAAAAAACCTCACGCACAAAGAGCTTTACTGCTTTGCCTAACAACTTCAAATGCATTGTACCTGAAAATTCGCATAAAAACTTCACGTTTACGTTTCGGTTGCTTTTGCAACTCACCGAAAACTTTTTAACCAGCTTCGATCGTTCATGCCCCTTGCTTGCATCCTTCGCACCATTTTTTTTCTGGTTAGTAAACAAAACATGGCGTTCTAGTCGCACATAAACAACAGAAGCCGTAAAGCTCGTCGACGACGAAGAGTTGAGAAAGAAGCTCGAACTGAAGTGATGCGAGCAGAATTTTCCATTCGAGATATTAAGGAGTGTGTTGAGCCCTTAAAAGGCACTGTTCGCGCTCGTAAAATACAAAACGATGCTGATGAAACACCTTTTTTCAGGCTGAACATCTACGACACCAGAGAAGTGTTCGCTTCGCATTTTTCCAGCGCCATTGTTGGCTTATTGTCGTCGGGACGACATTGCCCGTTTGTGCTGTTGTTGTTGTTGTTTGGGTTCCCATTGACATTAGGCACAATGTAGCACTTTTACAATTTCGCACAATATGCAAGGATCGGCGAAAAGTTCGAATGGGGTGCGAAATGTTTGTATAAGATGTTGTTAAAATATGTTCGAGTTGATTGAAATGAATAAAAGTTGAAGACACGAATATTTTATGGCTCATATTGCAAAAATTTCTTGTTGAATTGTTTATGGCTTTATGTATACAATGTGTTCCCAATTCAGGATTATTCTGATAGAAAAAAATTTGCAAGTTAGAAAGTTTCCCTAAAGTTTTTAAGTTCGTTTCTTAATGTAGGTATAACATAAAATCTAATTGTTAGAAACGGTTGAAAATTTGCATATTATTGGACTACTATATGATAAATAAGTGCAAAAAACTTGAGACAATTTGAACAATTAGTATTTGTGATATTGTGGCTTGAAAAAATTTGTGCGCTTTCAAATAATTTGAAATTTATTGAAATTATGATATTTGAGGAAAATGTGGCTAGAAAACAATTTCAATAAAAGTTCCATAAAGAATCGTTTTCCACGTATTTTGAAAATCCCAATTATATGATTAATAAAAACACAAAATCAACAAGGAATAAAACAATTCTGGGTAATACCAACAAATAAGATTGGACCACCCCCAAAGCTTACTTGCAATCTCCAAGCCATAAAATATCCAAAAAAATCAATTGGTTTTTTTACGATCCCCAAACAGAAAAAGCCCACTGCTCGCATTAAGCTGCAGAATCCGTTGCGGAAACATGTCCAATAAATATTTTCGCCCGGGGGCTTAACCGTAATCGCCGCCAGCTCCTCATGCATGCATAAATTGTGGATTGGCGCGACGCCGTCATCATCATCATCAGCGACATCAGCGTCGTCATAATGATCGTCAATCGTAAATCTCTAATCGGCCCCCAATCGCCAATCAAATATCGACCGGCGGCGGTGGCGGAGGCGACGAAGTTCAGCCGCCCCCATCGTCACACGCACAAGAACGAATTCGCTCTCTTTCCAGTATTTTCATACTGAAAGCGGCCGATCGTGCGTAAACATTGATTGTGCCATAGGATGGCTTTGCCGCCAACAGCCGCCACCAACAACGTCATCCAGCGTGTGTTGTTGTTGTGCGTTTCAGCTCATGCAGTTCCATTTCAGTTCGGTTCAGTTGCGTTCGGCTATTTAAGCAGAATGAATAATTCAAGTGACCACGTCATTTATATATTGGTTCAGGACTATTTTTTACTTCCTTCCTAGGTTTTGTTTGCGGACAGTGTCAACAAGCGTGCTGAAGAAGTAGATAAACAAGAAAATGTCTAAATTCATGTTTAAGGATTAAATGATGAGGGTAATCGTATTTTGAACAGGGAATTTGATGTTGTTTTTTCAGGACAAATAAATTTGTGATTGGGGACTTTTTTGTTCACCAAATGGCTAATAATAGTAATTGATATTTTCCTCAAAGTTATCTTTTCCATTAATTTGAAATAATAATATTACTCCTCATTTCAAAACTTAGTGAGCGGAATATAGCAAGAATTTTGCACTTTTGGCAACCCATTTTGCATGATCGGATATTTCTGAATCCCGGACAGATTTGCGAACATGACCAATGTTATTTTTTCGAAAAAATATGGTAAATGCCCTTTGGATCGGCGGAGCGTCTCGTTTGGTTTGGGTGTTGTGTATAGTGTTGATCTCTGTGGTGGTTGTATGATTTTCCTATCGCTTGTTACGATACAAACTTTTTTTTCAATTTTTTTCTTCGAAGGCGATTTCTGCTCTCCCCATTGTCAAAAGGGCATGAAACCATAGATTTTTGGAAAGTGCTCATCAAGACCTACAATTTGGTTCCAACTTTAGTTTAATTCGTCCAGTTGTTTAAAAGTTATACGCAGTGAAAGGAGCGAAAAAAAGCGAAAATTTTGCATTTTTAAGACCCCATTTTTCAGGTTCGGGTATTTCTGATTCCCGCACAAATTCGGGACCATGACAAATGTTATTTTTTCGTCAAAATATGATAAATNTTAGTTTCGGAGATATGAAAATTTTTGAAAACTCGAGCGATTTTAAGAATTTCATATCGTTTTTTACGCTACAAACTTTTTTTTCAAATTTTTTCTTCGAGAGCGATTTCTGCTCTCCCCATTGTCAAAACGGCATGAACCCATAGATTTTTGGAAAGTGCTCATCAAGACCTACAATTTGGTTCCAACTTTAGTTTAATTGGTCCAGTTGTTTAAAAGTTATACGCAGTTAAAGGAGCGAAAAAAAGCGAAAATTTTGCATTTTTAAGACCCCATTTTTTAGGTTCGGGTATTTCTGATTCCCGCACAAATTCGGGACCATAACAAATGTTATTTTTTCGTCAAAATACAATAAATACCGTTTGAATCAGCCAAATCGGTCTATTAGTTCCGGAGATATGAAAATTTTTGAAAACTCGAGCGATTTTAAGAGTTTTATATCGCTTTTTTCGCTACAAACTTTTTTCCATTTTTTTTTTCCAAGCACGATTTCTGCTTTTCTAAGAGTCAAATGGGAATGAAGCCATTGATTTTTGGAAAGTGCTCATCAAGACCTACAATTTAAACTTGAATTTTAAACAATTGGTCCAACCCTTTAAAAGTTATACGCAGTTAAAAAGCGAAAAAACCGAACATTTTGTTCGTTTAGTTTCATGATATTAATTGATTTTTTTATTCTAAAATAATTTATTAAAATGGACCTGAATTTAAGAATAATGTCTCTTCATTTCCAACTTTAAAAAATAATTTATCTCTCAATTAAACTCTTCAAATCCTTTTGTATAGTGAAAATCTGCCTTATCATAACATAAAACGTATGTGCGTAGTTAAACGGGTATAAAATGAGCTGTAATTTTGCAAATGACATCGTTATTGAGTATGAATCACAGCCATTTTCATAATTTGAATCGCCAACGAAATGAAGCCATAATATAACGTTAACATCTGCATTTTGATGAAAAATTTTCGCAGTTTACAACCAGGCCGACCAAAGAGCCAGCAACATGCTCATTTAATAGTGTAATGTCGACGCTTCGTAAAACACAAACAACGCAAATAATCGCTGGTTTTCATTGCCAAGTTGAATGGCGTCATCCCAAACGCATTCTGTAAGCAAATGAGCGATTTCGTTTGCCCAAGCTATGATGAAGACAATTCCCAGCATATGCATCGTAAAGTACAATTGGCGCATTTAAATACAAGTTTGGTCTGATCTCATGTTGGCAACAGTTACGAGAAGAGGCCGCATGAAAATTGCCAAATTATTCCTATTCGTTGGATTCGACTTTGAAACTTGCCATTCGCCTTTTTCTGGGTTAACGACTCCCTCGAGTCAGAATCCAAGTTGGAAAATTTGGGAAACTAAAAGATAAGATTAGAGGGTATTTGAATTTCCCCTTTTTGGAAAGGGAAATAACAATGAAACCAAAAATAAGGTTGCTGATATTTCACCAGAAAATTGATTCAATTAATTTTCCCAACACAATCCAATTACAAGTTTATCCAAATCCTCATTAATTCGATACCAATTCAGTTATCGCGAAATAATAACAATTCGATAATCTCTGCAAATCATCAATTACATATTGCAATTATTCGCCACCTTCATCATCAATTAGAACAAACAAATTCACTATTCTCTCATTCGTACATTTCGTTCGATAGCAATGGATTTTCGGTTTATACATTAACTCCAATGATTAATGGCTCCAAATTTCAGCCGGATTGGAGCAGATTTCAGGGGGGATCTTTTATGATAATAAATAGATTGGAACACGGGGGATTATCCTGTATGCATATAGATTAGGATAACGTCTTCTATCCTAATCCAAAATGTTAAAGAATTTTGTTTCATGAGTCAGTCACTCAGCGAAGCAGGGACAAATTCAATTATTTCCCAGCTTGGTGACGACCAAATCTTTAGGGGGAAGCTTTCCCTTAAGCGCCTGGTTCGGAGGTTGGAAAGCCGCAAGAATATTACGCGAATAAATTCTGCGTAAGTCTAAGAAGTGCGCATGTATCGGAAGCAACGGAAAGCTGAAGAAATGCGAGCATTTGGCGCGATGGGAAAATCGGAAAATCCTTAAATAACCCTAAACGTATTTTATACTTACGACCCGTCAAATTCAATCTAATGTGGGGGGAATATAATGACAAAATTTTCATTAATCGTGCAATTTCTCTGATGTTTCCTTATTCATTTTCGATTAGTAATTAAAAGTCAATTAACGCATTCTTTCACTTGATGAAATTTGCCATTTAATTAAAAATTTAGCTTGGATTATAATGTCATTTTTAATTTTTATTTTATAGAATTCTGATTCCAATTGATGTTAATGTGAAATTCTATTTTAAAATTCTTTCATTTTTGAAGTAATTAAATATGAAATGAATAGAAAATCTTAATCTATGATTGAAACATAATTTTACCACATTCAATTTTATAGCAGTATATATTTTTTTGGTCACAAGAAAATGTCCTCAAAATATTTATATATATTTATAAATATTCATAATTTAACTTTAACTAAAAATACATTGACTTTGAACGATATTAAATCTGCAGTTGAAATATATCAGATATTTTTGAAGTATTTAACTTTGCAAATCTTTTGATTATTCAATTATAAATCAGCATTGTGCAAAATAATTAATAATTGCTTGATCCATCAACTTTGAATGTACATCAGAACAAAATCGAATCCTTTTGATATATCCCTCCTGACCAAAATTAATTAAAAAATATCCACACATGAACGAACATTGCGAGGAACATGATAGAGCTTTTACTTTCTGTACTTGAACTTCCTGTTATTTTTTTGATTGCATGCCATTAGGACCTATTAGCCTCGCAATTGCACGCCGATATCAAAGCAAAATGTCCAGTTTGTGAAGGACCAACCATCGTCCTCTCAACTGGACATTGAGGTATAAATGCCCAACGATGTATCGGACGAATATGCATGCATGTATGTGTTTTGGGGTTGGCATTCATATGGAAATTCCACCCCCAATTTGCCAGCCACCAAGTTCGACTTTGAATTAGGTATCCTCTACCTACACGCCAACACATTTTGCACAAAATGCTTGCAATGTTCGTACGCCTGTTCGGACATGAGGAAAATTGGCATTGGACGTACTTCTCGTGCATGTAATGTTTCTGTTGTAACAATTTCAGTTTGTGCACTCTACTGACTAACAAACCTCTTCTGACTCAATTGTTCAATGCACTTCGATTAACATAGGTTCAATCCCAGGAATTTGCAATCCAATCGCAAATTGATGGATTAAAACCTTCAAATTTCTGAAATTTCTGATCGAACCAGTCAAAATTGTTAGGATAGGTTAAATTTTACGACCATCGAGTTTAAATTCGCAGGAAACTCGATTAAAATGTGCGAACTTTTAATTTGTTTATTGTTGATTTATTTGCATGACCAATTAAAACTTCTCGAAACACAGTGAAATTCCATTTTCATTCTACGCATGAATCAAAATATTTGAAACCCAATTTAGCATCGGTGTGACAATGAACGACTCTCAAAACTTTTTCAATATTTTAAGTGATAACGCCTGAATAAATTACAACTTTCATCCATAAATTAATTTGGGTTTGGTCTGGTCAGTTTTGATATCGCACCTGATCTAAACTCTGAAATATTCCACCCGAAGTTTTATGAAAAAAGAAAATCCATTTCAATAAAACTTGCTACTTGAAAATGAAATCCTTCGATTATTTCCATTAAGGAATGAAGAAATTTGATTGAATTGCAGGAGGTCATCGGATTTGATGCGTTGGATGGATCGGATGGGAGAGTTTCCTCAAATAAAAATAGATAGTATGAAATTTTCCAAGCGAATAATTTCGCTTGGACGCTTTCGTCCACGAGGTCTCCAATTTTCCATGAAGTAGTTAAGATTCCTTGAGGATTTTCGCACATACACAAACAGAAGGGAAAGTCAGCTGAATGTATTGAAGGCGTGCATTTAATCTTCACATCTTTGAAAGTGTTTTTTGGATGGTGGTATTAAGTAAGTTTTCATCTAGAAAATTGCTTCAATTCACATTCAATTCGTAAAGTTTTGCGTTTCTTGGAGTGAATGTCCACAAAGAAAGTTTTCCTATGTTATATTAATGTAAGTTTCAAATCTATTGAAATTTGAAATAATTAAGAGATATTTTCAAGAGTGGAATTTAAAAATTTAGTCATTACAACTGAACATTTTTTCATTTAATTCAAAATATATTTATGATTTAATATAATTAGAAATTTTTAGTGTTATTAATTGGAAAGCTCCCTTTAATAAAAAAATATTGACGATATACTCTCGAGACGTAATTAAAAGTCAAGAGTCATTAAAACTAATTAAAAAATAAAGTCAAATAGAGCAAATATAATTGGAAACGTTCCATTCTTAGACATTGATCGACTGCACGTTTATTGACAAGGTGATCTCTTTCGATGCAAGGGAATTGAGTGAATTGAAGAAAAACAAACAGAATTGAGAAATGATCGATCGATGATTGTTAATTTTCCACCAGGTTGGAAATTATTGGCATTTGAGTACTACAATTTTCGTTGATTTACCCTCGCAATTTTTTTGCATCAACGTCAACAGGCCAGCAATAAAAGCATCCATAGAACCATTAAATTCCATCCACTATTTCATTATCTTATCACATTTTACGAGGAAATAAAACGTGATTTTAATACGCCAACACCGAAATCTCCATTTAAGTAGAAAATCCAGCTTAGGACCATCGAAGATCTGCGTAATTAACTGCAGCTTGGGAAGCTTTCATCCCCCATTTTTTGCTTGCTTCCGAAATTGAAGACCTTTTTCTTAACGTGTCCGCATTTGTTCATTGGATTCCATTTTGATTACGTCGACTTTTTACGCCATTTTTGTGGGACTTGCGTTGCGGTGTTTTTTGTGCGATGAGAGCTCTTGATTCTTTATTTGCCATTTGAGGATTTATCTCTTAATGACTCGTAGAAACGCAGACGAAAGAAGGGCGAAATGTCGAAGGAGCAGCCCATAAAGAATAGCACCGCAATGGTCCAAAGAACTCCGGGTTCGTTCCGGTGAAAAGTCTTGATGGAGGGCAGCGAGTGGGGAAAGGATAAATGGAAAATGCATGAAAACTGGACTACCTCGTCCGCACTATGCAGGATATACGATTCTGAGTATTTCCGAGTTTTGCCTTGGTGTATGAAGTCAAGAAAGCCGAATAAGTAGCCTGAGATGAAAGAAGTTTATGTGGTCGGAAATGATGGGCTCTTTTGGGCGAATGCCTTCAGGATATTTATTTATTAAACGGGCAAACACTCACGAATGGCATCTGATTGAGGAATTACGAATTGAAATTGAGTCGGGCATACGTTTTCGATCAACAATTTAAAATCTGGCTTTCAGTTAATCTGGGTTTAGATATCAAAGTAGATATCATTGATTTTATGATGAGGATCAATGATATTGAGTTTTAAAATGATCAATTGACTTAATTCATGCCTTCTTAATAACTCAAATAACTCAAATGACAAATTGGATATACGAAAATGACTGAAATCATTAGTCAGACTAAATATAGAAATCAAGTAAAGAAAACATTAAATTAAATATTTTAATAAGTATTGACGTAAATCGTTGAATGACAACAAAATAAAATCAATTTCAAATACTTGAATCAAACAAAACATAATAAGGAATAAGACCTGATTTAAAGAATCCAAAATATAAGGATATTTTAATTGACCCAGTTTCTTCTTTAAGGACGAAATAAAGATTTAAAAATTGAAACATTAATGAGCAAAAAATCATCCTGCATATTAAATTTTTATTGAAAAGTTGTACGTTTTCTGCAAAATGCATCCTGCAAAATAGAACATATAAAAGTAAACTGATATAAAAGGACTTTTTGATGACGTTGTTGCAAGTGACGTTTCATTAAAACATTAATTTGATATCGATCTAGTTAATGAACAAATATCTAGTTTAAATGACGTCATAACTACTGACGTTTTATTTAATATGTAATAGGAATTGATTTGATACTTTGAAACTTCTGGGTGTTCAGAAATAATTATCCTATTAAATGAAATCTGTAGATTTCCACGTTTTAAAATTTCAATTAATTATACCAATCTAATTAGTTAACTGCAAGTAAAACTAAATATGTAATTAAAAATTAATTATTTAATTTGAGTAAAAAAGTAATCCTGATTGAACCAGGAAAGTTTAATGGAATAATTTGGAAAAACTTCCAATATTGTTTATAACTAAATATATATTGGATTGGATGAATATCCCGCCTAGGAATATTTAATAAACTCCATTTTTCTTGGATTTACTATCAGCAAAGACCCAAGCGCGCATGTAAATCGTGTTTTCAGGGAACGCCATCACGTCTCGTAAATTTCCCTCAGGATAACAACGCAAAACCGTCGTTGATCCAGAGCTCTGGAGAAAAATGCGCGAACGTGAATCAGATTTACATGTCTAGCATTTATTATAGTCTGATAAAAATTTGTTCTGTTTAATAAATGCTTCAAAACTAAGTCGTACGAATTTATCAGAAACGTCTGGTCAAAACGTTAGATCAAATGATCTATTTTCAGATATTTTTGTTTAGAATTTGTTTACGCAAATTAACATTGAAGTTGTTTGTATTTGCATTTGGTACGTATCAAATTTCTAAGTTCTTGTTTTGTGAAGATGCCAAATAGTTAATGGTTTTCGGATGTTTATAAATTTGGGGATTCATTTCCTGCTAAACTAATTGATTATTTATTCATTGAAATTTACCATCTTGAATTCATTATATAAATTTATAAATTTAATCATATTTAAATTATTTTTAAATGAATTAAATTTGAATTAAAGTGAATAAATATTAATTAATATGAATTAATATGAATACAAAGTCAGGAATTCTATTATTAATTATAAAAAATTACTATTACGATGACCAACAATTCAATCAAAAATAATATTGTATGAAAGCTTTGATTTTATTTTATCATTTTAATTATGCAAAGTTAGAATTCCCAATTAATTCATGCAGAAATTCCATTTGATTTACGAAGTTAATGAGGAAATTAAATTTTTAATTTCAATATTTTCATGTGGAAAATCAAAGAGGATTCAATTTCAAGTCCTAATCAATAAAATTGTTTGAGCATATATCAATTTGGTAATTCAATTGTAAGCTTAATGATATATAAAATTTTATTTTAACAACATATTTTTTTATGATCAATAGAATGAAACATAAAATTAAACTGAACCATAAATTTAAACAGAAATTTCCTAAATCCCAAAATCCCTAATAGGACATGATCGAGTCACCCAAGAAATTAGATCAATCTCATTAGAGCTAGTCAAAGACGTTCATGAATTGGGGGATCTAAGAAGGAGCTAATCCCGATAACCAGCAATCAGATCTATCCCAAAAGTCCTGAGTAGGTGTCAATTGCATTAAATCCCATTAGATTAATTGACCCATCTTTGGCTATAGTTTTCCCACCCTTGAATCCCATGATGCGACTTTCAGAGACGACCAAATGCAGCGAAAAGAACTGGGTTGAGTTGGAAAATACAATTACAAATGTATCTTGAATTGAACACTTAATTAAAAATGCAAGAAATGGGTCAAGTGCACTTTTCTATGCCGCACAAAGCGGCTCGCATGCAAATGTCAGCAAACAACAAACAAACTACTCAGAATCTCGAGATGGAAAACCTGAAACCAACGCACATACTCTTAGAAAATCTATCTTCCGTCCAACAAAGTGAGTCCCAGGATAGAATTTCCACTCTGCGTTGCTGCTTAAGAAACTATCCACAATGGAAAGTCATCCTCGATGATGATGGGATTCTGGATGGATGGATAACATCAAGATGGGTGTTGTCATTGGTGAAGTGGTGCATTCAAATGGAAATTATTAATTTCCCTCAGGAAGTGAGAACATTCAGAAATCAAAAATTATTTGATCCAAAATTTCTGAAGTTTAACAGACAAAAATATAAACAAAATTTTTAAGTGAAAATCTGAAGAAATATGTAACCAGAATTTGAAAATTTTCCACATTTGATATTGTTTTTTTCCAAGAGACAATGATTCCTAATTAGATCCAGATAAAATCTGCATAAATGAAAATGTCCAACGCTTGATAATTTGCATCAATTGCGTCGAATTCTGTTATTAAGATTGTAATCGTTGTCGTTTGTATGCGGTTGGTGTAGACAATGAGGATTTTCTGGTTCATTTGCAATGCGATTGCCCGTGCAGAACCATGGAACTTGAAGTCAATGGTGTCTCGTTCTGGTGGTTAGACCCATTGCGAAATTCGCGTTTGCAATTTGTTCCAGAATGTCCTCCTTTCAACCCAAATCCAACCCAAACAAGAACAGCTTCATTTGTAATTTCAAAACTTTTGGTTTACCTGTTCATTAAGACATATTTCTACCAAATGAATGAGGAAAATTTTAAAGAGTCTTTCACCTTGCAAAATTACGACTGAATCGGTGCAATCAGTGCATTGAACTACAAACGAGCAGAACACGCTCAAAGATATTTTTGGATGTAAATATTAAGCGGAATGCAAACTGCAATCCTGGCGAACGTTGGATTTGATGTTGTTTTATCGACGAAGCGTTTAATTAAAGAGCTTACACATATTTTACTGTTTACTTGGTTCACATCTTGAGCGTTGGCGTTTGGTGTTATTCCTGGCAGGAAAAGCAAAAGAAATTTGGAAATTTTCATTAATATTAACTCCTAGATAGATTGCTTATGTAAATCATGTCATTAAATGTCATCTATTTTAAATGGTGCATCTAAATAGAAATTCTTTTAAAATTTTTAGTCAAAGAACGAAATTTGTAAGAAATTTTGAATTTTGAATATAAATAAATTGATAATATTGTAATTCAGGAAGTGAAGACATTTTCTGGTTAGTTTCACTTTCAGTGTTTATCTCATGTTATCATCATCTTCATTAAAGCCACCAAAAGGAATGTTCGATAAAAACGTAGTTGATGTTGGTTGAAAGCAACAGCAAATGCATCAACGTCACGCCTCACGACGAAGAAACGAACCGAAAGGTTTAAGAAAGTGGAAAAGTTTGCTCATCGCTGGAGAATTGTCCCAACAACTCCACAATTCCCTTTTGGAAATCGAAGTAAACGTACGAGTTATATTTTTCGCAACCAGAGCGTGTCGTGAGAGGAAAAAGTATCTTGATGTTTTTATGGTCTTCGAAATTCTCATACGTTCGTTTTTGGCGCACTTTTTTTGATTGAACTTATCTTTTAGTTCTTGTATCATTATATTTATTAGACTTTTTCTTGTATAGTGAACCAAGAGGTAGATATAAGAAAAGTTGATTTATTGTGAGTTTTTCATGAGGAATTTCCTAGTAACTATTTCATTCAGAAAGATTTACCACTAAAAGACTGAAAGAAATTATTTTACAACAGAATTTACTTTTGCAAATCTTCTAGTGACTCAAAATAGAGATAAATTGTTTTAAGAATTCGCAAGTTTAAAAGCTTTAAGACAGATCATCCAATAAGAAAGTGCAAAACTGATATATTCAGCAAATTGATCGAACGTTGATTCGATCGAGAGAAAAGCATTAAGCTTGATTGATCGTAGTTTAATATTGTACTCGAATGCATTTGGCAAACTTGACTGCCAAAAGCAACATTATAAAATTTGCCTGGATCAAAATTGAATTTAATTTATGAATGCGACTGAATAATTAACGACACATTAAAAGTCAATACCATCGCATCTAATATTTAGAATGTAGGGCATTAAACGTTTATAGCATTCTTATATATCGAGCCAAAATGTTTTGGGTGTTTTTATGCTCGATAAGATTTTATAACAAATTGGAAAACATTTATCTGACACTTTCTACTTAAATACAAAAATGCTGTTCAATGTCCAAAAAGGATAAACTAAAAGGGAATTCCATTAGACATTAACTTTAACTTTGTGAATGTTGAAATGGACAAATTACATCATTTAAAGCTATTACGACGGAAATGATAATGACAATGATAAGATACATTTCGAGTTGGCGGCTGAATGCGAGCAATAATTGGGAATGGGGAATTGCATCATCAAATATTAAGGACGTTTATGAAATCTATTCGATATTAAGTCGACAAAAAAAGGAGTTGAGCCATTAAATATATATCAGGCGAAACGAATGATAGGAAGGATCGATATATTGCCACATATCGATCGATTTTCGTGTTGGATTGCTGATGGAACATGCCCGATATATATCCGTAACTGAAGGTGTACTATTCCAATGTGTGATGATGTCCAATGTGTTGAATAATTCAACCTCGAGCCGATCAATCGACTTAATGCCATAACTTGCATGTTATCCTGGATGCCAACCGAAGAGAATTAGCTGTTTGGTTTTAAGGAAACTTCCGTTTCCGTTCGACGAACCGATGAGAGATAAAGAAAGAATTCGAAGGAGGATTGGGTAAAAATATCTGCATGATTAGTACTCTTTAATTAAAGGGCTTTTTCTAAGGCATTTTAATTATTAGTCTTTAGATTTCTGTCCTGGAATTGATATCTAAGAGAATTTTGATGCAATTTGTGAGTAGCATATTAATATCTTAAAATCTAAATCAAGGATAAAATTAGGACAAAGGTTTATTTTCGTTGTTCAATTATATCATCTAAGTTGAAAATAATCCTGAAGAACTATATATTTTATGATATCATCACTTTTGAGGACCATAAAAGAAGATTAAAAAGTAAGATAATGATCAAGATTTACAAAACTTTTTGAAAAATTAAATCGTCAGAATCAATTCTACTTTAACTAAGATTTATATTTTGATCATCAATCGTAATTTTTAAATCATTAGAGTTGATTTTGTCATTCTGATAAAATAAATTTATCAGGAATGAGGTCAATAATTCTTGAATCAATAAACAACAATTTAAAGTTTGAAATTATTTTTTGACTATGTGGAAAAATCAGAAATAAAATGAAGACGAGAAATTCAATGTTGTTTAAGCTTAATTCTATATTCTAAGTTCAATATCAAGATTTAGTCATTTTATCAAATTTGATGTTAGCAGATCTAAAATTAAGATCTGAAATAAGAATCAAATAAAAAAGACTTATCTGAACTCAGAAAAAGATCAAGATTAAGTTTTCAAGATCAATGTTACCAACAATATGATTTGAAATCCTCAAATTAATTTTGATTTGAAAATTACAAGTGACTTATTTTATTGTCTAATGGAATAATCTATCAATATATATACTCAAACCTAATTGATTAATACCCATATGATATTTTTCGAAACCTAAAGTGTAAAATGTAATCCTGGCAGCAATCTACACCATCAATATGAATTCCACTAGTCACAAACGTGACGGGAACAAAACACCAGGATGATTTATAACTTTACTCATCGAACGCACAGATCTATACGGTTCGCATGGGGCCAGTTAGAACCGGAATGGATGCAATTCAATGCGGATGTACTGAACACTCGGGGGCGGCAGCACAGCCCTCAATACCGGAAAGCCCGGAACGTGATATGTGAAATGTTATTTTACATTTGTGCGTGCTTCATTAGTGAAGAGCTCTCGGTCGACTCATCCAGATTTGCGCGTTATCACCGTTTCATTGGCGAACACACAGAATGTAATCCAAAAGTATAGACTTATCACATTAGTTAACAAAGGTAATAAAGTAGGATAGTAAATGTTGATGCAGACTACAGCTTAAATTTCAATTTGTACATCTTTGTATTTCAGGATAAAAACATTCTATATGGAATTAATATGATATTTAGTCCAGGAAATATTTGGATGTTTTGAGGACAAAAATACAAGAAGATATGAACTTGATGGGAAGTGAGGTTGAAATGGATTGGGAAGATATGACAAGAGATTTTGGAAATGAACTAGACATAAATACCAACGAGTAGCACTTGAAGAGACGTCTTCTTCAGTTCGTGTTTGTGGCACATGTTTGCAGATCGTTACGTGCGAATTTGGGTAACATAAACGACAAGGACATTTACAATATTTGCCAATTTTGATTCTCATATTTCCTTTTCATTTTTCTTCCTTTTTGTTATTGGTTTCTTCCAAGTAATATTTTGCAATATAATTTGCAATTATAAAATCATCTGAAATCTAATAAAAAATAAATGAACTCTTTAATTTAATTTAATTAATAAAACTTGTTTTTTCAAGGACCAAAACTGTTGATTACGTTTTTAATGTCTCAAAGTTTTTTTCGGTTGCTTCTTCGCGTTTTGCCCAGCAAGATAACATCACGCCATAAAATTATATGGGACGATATGGAAATAATATGCAGAACATTAAAATGATAAACTGACAGGATAACACCCACGAATGCAGGCAGCGTGCGAATGCTTGTGAGCCAACATTGCGGTTTGGCAAAATTCAGGATTTATACTACATATATTTATATCCTGCTGGTTTTCGTCCTTGCTTAATACTAACACTATCACCAGAGGGCTATGCTCGTCTTTATCCCCTTTCGCATCATCGTATAAATGACATCGAGGACTGCAAATAAATATATGCGGTTACGTGAATAAAGTTGGTAATGTTTGGTTGTCTCCTGGTTTTGCCAACTGATTGCTGTCCCTGATTTATGGTGGGTGTTTCATTTTGAGGATGCACTAAATGCATCTGCATTGCAGATTCTGGACTCTTTACATGTTTTTTTATAAGATCACAAACATTCATTTTAAGAAGGGAATACAGGAAAATGCTAAGGAATTTTAATAATACTTTGTTGGAAGTAAATTTGCGGATATTGAAATTTTTGGTTGAAGATATTTCAGGTTTAGGTTTAGGCATAATAAACAAGCAAAATTTTTTGCGAAACATCCGTTAACATCAATTTATTTCTTATCCTTTGAAATGTAAACAAAGAAATAAATCTTTGGATTTTAATACGAAACAATGCCAAGAAATTTAATCGAATGGCAAATGTTCAAGATGTCAATTGGAATGTCAGGAAATGTAACTAGTCCACTGAAAATGATCAAAATTTTTAGAGGGATTGAGAATTTACCATTAATATTAAATTAAAATTCAAGTTGTATCTGCAAAATTTTTTGAAGTTAGCAGAAATAAATATAAAGTTTAATGAAAATTTTAAGTAGTTAATGGATAAATAGAATCCTTAAACTTTCCAAGAAATAGGTTTCTAAAAAATTATTTGAACCTATTTTTATTCCAGCAAATCATCAAGAAAAATAAACAACACTTCTGTTTATTTGCCATAACATTTGCTAAAAGCTTAATCCAATTTAATCCCACATTCCTGTTTATACTCCAAGGATGTGCAAGAACAAGGAATCTGAGAAACTGGATGATCTTGCACCAGGTTCGATTCCATGTGAGAAAGACCACACCACGATTTAGTTTGGTGTAATAAGAAGTGAATGGAGGAAAAATGAAAACATTACACAGACCTGAAGTTACTGCATTCAGGATTATCCTGGAAATGTTGTAGTGAAGTGAACGCAATTCTAAAGTAATTCTAGGTAGATTATGACTTAATGCTCCGTAAATCTGCCTGGGAAGAACTGAAATGGGACGGAAGTCCTGGAGGAAAACATGCATTACACAACACACATGGCAGGGTTCTTTGCGGTTGTGGAACAACGAACGAAGAAGAAATAAATAATGCAATTGCTTTCCTGCACAATATCACACCATGTTATCAATTATTTACACACCATTATTTTATGAAGTGTATTAGGTTGGATATCAACATTATTTATTGTTTTTCACTGCATGCTTTTTGACAATGTAATTCGATGGAAATAGAAGCATTTGTTTTTCTTTTTCTTTAGGCAAATTTTCAAGGATACTAATTTACAAAATGGTGTCAAACAAAAATGAGAAAAACAAGAAATTTTATCAATGAAACAATAAAATTTTTATGGTAATTTAAGTGACTCTTATTTCCACAAGTTTTATTGCAATCAATTCAATGATTTACAAAATAGATCTTATCAAATAAAATGATGCATTTTAAAAATTGGAGAGGTAACTTTTATGGCCAAGTAGATATTGTGTTTCATAATTTTTTCTAGAGGATTAAAATTCCTTACAAATTGAAAATTATTATTATTAATAGTTATATAGATAAAATCCAAATCCAGAGATAAGAAATTATCCTGCTTATATTTGACTGGGTTTACAAAAAATCAATAATAATTAATATTAAAAAAGAAATTTTCGAAAATTAGTTAAAAGCATGTGTGACCTCCTCAATCAAAAACATATTAAAACCGGAAATATTCCTCGATTTTTATGACCAGCAAACATTCCGTGATTGATTACGGTAAAATGAATGTGGAATGTTTTCCTGATTTTTCTCTGTTATTTACAGGCGAGCTTGAATTACAAATTGTAATCGTGAGTGACATGACATCCGTACTAGCTATTGTGGTACAAGAACAATGGGGCAAATTTCCAGTTTACAGTGCAAAAACGCAATTAAAAACGAATTCCAAGTTATAAAATATACGCGAAATATTGAACCTTAATTTCGGTTCGTTAAAACGCCAAAATTGACATCCTGTCAATTAGAACACTTGAAATTAAATTAGGAAACTTTTTCAATTCAATATTTCAATATTTCAATATTTCAACATTTCAATATTTCAAATATCAATTATCCCCATCAAAATACAAATTAATTTCGCACGAGAAACTAACCTTAATTTTGAATGTTGCAAACGACGAAACGCCAACTAGATTCCATAAATTCGGCGTGACACACCGAACAAATTTACTTTAGGCACGATTGTTGCGAATTAAAAGCGTCATGATCGTAACTCTCTCGATCAAATCATGCGAAATGTGGCGAAAATTGCGTTGAAGTCGTACTCGTAAATATTCGTTGCTGGCTCGTTAAGGATAATTGTTTGTTGTCTGAAGCGATTTCGGTAGTGAGCAGCCACGTGTAAGCGAACTGAATGAGCGTCCGCACCAAACTATGTTTCAGGACGAGCAACTTTCAGCGAGGCGTCGCGACGCTGACTGAAGCTTCGAGGAAGACGTCGAGGAGAGTGTGCGTCCAGAGAGCGTCGATCGACGCGTTTGCGCCAACTTTCCATCCAACATGCATACACATTTAATTATTTATAATTTTTTATACGCTGGTGTAATAATAATCCAAATAATCAAACTATTTTACGGCATGTTTAGTAAATATTTTATGGGGTTTGGACGGAAATTTATGGTTGTTTATAATTTTCGCTTGCAAAATATCCATTTTAAATAACTTTCCATCGAAAGTGAACAAATAAATTCAGTTTTGTTTTTGGGTAATGCAAATAATCAAAGTTAAGTAATTAATGGTTGTTAATTTTCTTACTTTTCAAAAATATTTGTTTTTGAAATTTATCCTTGAAATATAATTTTAAATTTAAGATATTTATCCATAGAGCTAATAAATAATTAACTAATGTAACTATTCTGTTATTAATAGAAATAGTAAGAAATTCCATAAAGCAATAACAAAAAATAATGTTTCAATATTTTGGTTACTATGAAATATGATTTTAAATTGAACTGAAAATTGAAACCAAGTAAACATAAATTTTCATGTTTTTGGCCCATTTTTAAAGCTTACTGAAAGAGACTTCTCAATTGACATAAGAAATGTAACCAAAAGATACAGAAAAAAACCTTTGTCACAAAAATTTTCTTAACAGTTATAAAAATATGAAACTTAAAATATTATTTCTGTATGCTAAAACCATGCTATTATCCTTGAAACTGCCTTTTCTATCTAGTTTAAAGTTTATATTCTGGGACATTTGCAGAAAATTAATTAAAGTGACTACTTGATTATTAAGAAAAGTAATCAGCTAATGACATAATATAAAGCACTAATTAATTTGTGTTACAATGAAAAATGAAGTATAGTGGAAATTGGGAAATTGAAGCAAAAATTTATTTTTAAGTATTTGTATCAGTTTGAAATTTCAATTAAATTTAATGATCTTTCATTGAAAGATACTAATCTATTGAAAGAAAAACTGCATAATGATTTTTTTAAGAAGAACCATTTTCAAAATAACTTTTCAACTAATTTTCTTGCACCAAAAATATGAAATTTCAAATATTATTTCTCTATGCAATTAAAATCAGACTTTCTCCATTAAAAACAATATTTAAACAATTATATAACATGCGGGATTACAACACTATACGACATTAAGGATAATTATCCTCTTCAGGATGTTTCAACTTCCATGGGACTTTCGGGAATATGCGGGAACAAACACGCCCTCATACAACAAAGTAAATTGTTAATGAATTGCGGACGCATTGTCGGTCATGACACACTCGGACAGACCGTTTGGTCTTTAGCTTTCTGGCGTTGCTCTTTTGGCAAATTAAATTCGCGAGCGAAATCCCTGCACGTGAAACCGCAATTTAGCAGTCGGCCAAAATTCGCGACCAACCCGCTCGAGCGCAATAAATTATATTTATTTAGGCTAGATTTCCAGCATGAAACATCATGCTCAAGCGCAATTATACCGAATCGTACTCAACTCAACAATGCACGTCTGAATCCACACACGAAGAGCTCTAGCTAGTTTTCCTTCTTCGAGGTCCTTTTCCGTCCTATGCTGGTTTGTAGCTGACAGGAGGCGCACAATAATTTATTTACTCCGGCTTCGAATTTTCTTGCCTTTCCAGCCGAGCCCACTCTTTTAATATTCATCAGTATTGATGCGACATGACTAATTAAAGGCGTAATTTTATTGTCGCGACGCAGGCGTGTACAACACGTTGTCTGATATTCTGATATTTTCGCTCGAGTCGAGTGAGTGATAAATGCCCCGATTAATAAAAGTGATAGGGGTCTATTTGTTAGCTGGGCGCCGAATTTCTTCATGTTGGGGATGAGTTGAAGCAATTAGGTATTCATTTTGAAATTATGAAGAGTCTGGCTAGGTGTATTTACATGGCTGTTGCTTTTTAATTATGTATAGCGTGTCAGGTTTTTATCACTAATTGTATTTACGCATATTTTTCATTTTATCGATTTGCTTTTTGTTGGTTCGAAAAATGTACCTGCAATTGAAATAATGCATTTTGACACGATATTTATGTCCATTGTAATGTCATGGAGTTCTCTGATAGACTGAATAGTTAATTAATTAATATTAATTAATAAAGCTACTGGAAAATATCTGGGTTTAATGGGCAGAAAGAGCTTTTGATTCGATGGATCTGTTTATTCATATTTTAGAACATGAATGGTCATGAAAATACCGGAAATGGAAAATTTGTTTTCCACGTGTATCACTTTCAAAAAATTGTGTAATGCACTTTGCTGAAGCAATTTCAGGAAAGCAGACTAAACATTTTACTATCTCTCATCTCATAAATATCTCGATTTTCCAACCCGAATGGAACGATCATCATTTGATTTCACATACGATATGCAAACCCATTCAAACATACCATAAATTTAATAGCCATCCATTCAACCGAAATAATTTAACCAAATCATATGCAATAAACTTACCAAAACACTTCATTTACTATTACTTACAGAACCAAAATATTTGACTATTCTTATTGAAATAGGTCTCAATTTACACAGCCAACAATTACGATGAAAAGCATTTCACGATCCAAATGTGAGCAAGGAAATGAAAAATCCAACCGGAAGAGATGAGATAACGGGATAAGAGTGGAAATTTAATCTGCACATTGGAAAATCTAGTTCAATGTCGCCCCTTCGTCGTTTCGTTTCAGGATAACGAAAGGCACACAACTTTCCAACACATTCACCCACACACACACACATCCATTTGAAAAGTCCTTGTTAAGGAGCTGGAACAAACGAAGGAATATACACACACGCCCACAAGGAAACCGCACAGATTGGCGGTAACGTTTATGCCCTTCACGTTGTGATCACATAAAGTCTCATCCCATCCCATCCAGTGACAAGTTGCTAGAGATACAGGAAAGCCATCAGCGCTCTGGTGATGACGATAACAAGGCTGGCTATTCGAAACGGGAGGATGAATGCGCACGTATTCACGACGCTCGTGAATTGCCTCAATTCCAGACGCTCTCCGCGCGAAATTTATGCGATTCCCGTGATACGGGAATGGGGAACGTGGCGCACATATTCGCGATGGCAAAAACGACGTAGATTGGCGGTAGATGAGAGAATTTATGAATCGATAAATATTTCGCATTATTTCCGATAATTTACATCGAACCTGATGGGAATCTCGACTGGAATCCTTGGGATAAGGTTCACCACGATGATGAAACCATAAGGTTGTATGATTTTTATTCCTTTGTTTCATGGAAAATTCCTATCTGGTGCAACTTCAACAAATGCATGAAAATTTGCATGTAATCTCTGGTTAAAATACAATCATTTTATCCCTTATTAGATTGGGAATTTTCGAAAATGTATGCAAATTGCAAATTGTAGAATGATTCCGAGATCTGGAAACTTTAAAAGTGCACAACCTGGAAGATTTCCTGGATGGTCCAATTGAATATAAAATGGAAGGCATTTTTGGCAAATTAAGTGAATCAATTTAATTTGAAGCATTCTAATACGAAAAGCTTATTACGGAATCATTCGTCTTTGTCGTACTACATTAGCACCAATTTCGTGCGCAAATGACTTTTAAAGTATTCCCAGATGGGAAAGTAAGAAAATGAAGAATCCTTCCAGGTTCTCAGAATGGGAAGAAAGAATAGAAAATGCTCAGAAAAGGAACAAGGGACACAGGTTTGAACAGAATGACAAATGACTAATTTAGAATTATCTGGAAAACTTTTTACCTAGAAGAGATTTCTCATAGACATGAAAAATTAATTCAAAAAATTGTCCTCAATTTAATCATTGATATTAGACACAAAATTAGAAAACATCAGTGTTTTTGATTAAATATGCTCGAATAAAGTGCTTTTCTAGCAAAAATGCAAATAGATATTTATTAATGAAGTAAAAGTTTATGATGTTTGCACATAAATAAACTTTTATTGATTAAGCATCCTTTCATTTAATTCAAAGCAAATAAATATTTTCCAACTTTATTGCTGTACATAAAGTGAAAGCAAATTAATTATTTATCAGAATGCTACACTCTTTTTTTAATTTAAATATTTTAATTAGTTTATGTGATGTTCAAAGTAATTAAATGGTAAACTGCTCTAGAATTTATTAATAATTTGGAAATTGTTTCAAGCGTCATTCAACCCGAAATCATTTACTAAAATTAACAATCTCTCAAAAAGCTTTCAAAATAAAATATTAAAATCTTATACAGATTATTTGTGATATTACTTTAGAAAACCTCAATTCAAAGCTTTGAAAAGTTCCATTATATGTGATTATTTTCTTCGAACTCACATTCAATACAATCCTAATGTGTCTGATATTAAAGTAACTTTATTGTTGCATTGTTCAATATTTCTAATATACATCAAAAATGTCGATGAAATACAATTGTATTTTTATCGAAGGTCACAATCATTCACTAACCGTCATAAGCCATTAGTGTTATTATACATTATTATTATTTACTAATGCCAGACAATTTCCAATACTTTTGTTGTCTCCAATCTGATTATGTAGTCAGAAATCATATGTAAGAATCGTACAATCTGAATTACAATTTTTCATGTCTTACGTTTTTTTTTGTTCCTCTATTACATTGCATTAAAAAGGAATCAGAAATCAATTTAATATAAGAAATTTACTAATCAATCAAATAAATATTAAAAATGAAATCTATCAATTGAAATTAATTAATTCCTTGATGAGTTAATATTTCTGCTAATAATTGTTCTAATAAATATAACAACTAAACATTTTATTATTGATATTGGCATCTAACGACATCTATTTTCAAGCAACAGGATAACTGTCAGGCAACTGGAATAAAACCGAATCCTGTTTGGTACAGGAAAAGGAAATTCCTTGAAACATGAATGATCCTTTTCTATTCATAGAGGGCGATAGTATTTCTTAAACTAAGGATTAAATTAAGGATTTATTGAATTTTCCAAATGAAAACTATATAAATAAAAATTGAATTTGCAATTAGTATTCCAAATTGCATCGTTGGCAATTTAATCCTTGCAAACTTTAAAAACTCAATTTAATTAAACCATATTATTTATTTCACTTTTTGATTCATTGAAGTTGGTTTATTCCCATTTGTCATCAGAGGGCAGCAAGTATTTGAAAATAAAGATTTTCCTCTTGAATCCTTGATTTAATGTTTCATACGTAATTAAACAAAATGAATGAAGCTTTATTCAGGTTACTTCACCCAACGACAAAAAGCAAAGTAAATATTTCCTTTCACCCTGAAGCAATGCAAATTACCTAAAGTATCTAAGAAGTTTTGTGGAGGACTGTAAACGCGTCCCATTTCCCACAGGAAATCATCGACGTAAAAACACGTGAAATAAGTGGGAATTCAAGGAAACGTGGATGATCCTGACAATCTTTCACCCGCAAAAATTTTACCATGGAACGAATGATAAATTACCCCCTTAATGCTCGAAATTAATCGCCAAAATAAATAAATACGAATTGCGATCCGAAATATAAATATTTGACTCTCCATGGAGAAGTATAATAAATCAGTAAATATGAATTTAATCAACAAATTATGATAAAAGTTTTCCAACTCGAACTTTTGACAGGATGAAAATTGTAATGGAAAAATACTTTTAATTTTCCGGTAGGGGATAATGTTGGAATCGTGAGGTTTAGTTTTTACGATGAAAAAGGATACGGAAAAACGTCGACGCCATAAAAATTTCATATGGATTATTCGTTGTTTTCATGTTACGGGGGTGGGAGGCAGATGAAAAACTTAAAACGTAACTAATAATTCGACTAACTAACTACGTGTAGGACATATGAGTAGGAACTATCGATTCACCGGAAAGGTCATCTCCAATTACATTCACAATTTCATTGCTGCGACGTCCAACAATGTAATCGGACTTGTATGACAATTTCAAGGTGTATGTGTATTCGTATTTGAAGAAAGAAGAAAAATGACGTTTTTGTTTTATGGTTTAGTTTTCATTTTCCATTGGAAACTATTCAATTTTAAAAAATATCTCAAAATTAATTAATATAAATATTCAATTATTAAAAAATTGCCATAATGAATCAAGGACAATTCAACGATATTCACATTCTTTGAATTTCTTGAAATTTCTTTTCAGATTTCTTGAATAATCATGAAAAATTTTTGATTTTTATTAATCCTATTGATACGATTTAAATCTGCAATTATAACTTTATGTATACGGTACAATTTTTGCAAAATTGCATAACCCTTCTATGAAACTGAAATATAATAAGTAATTTCTGCAAGCATAACTTCTAATCGGTAAAAACGATGTGCGTTTCATTTCCATCATTTATTTTCCATTTTTATGAGGGCTTTCTCGTTCTTGTTTATCATTAATCATCATTTTGGCCCAATCAATATACTGGGTACTCAATAGCATATTCAACACTCAAAATTTAAATTTAAAAAGTACTAAAATTTAGTAGGTGGAAAATGATTTTAAACCATGAGCGTGAATAACAAATTTGTTATTTTATTGGAAATTTCGGAATATTGGTGATGTGTATACGAGCACGTGCAGCATGAATGTGACTTCATCCATTTTGAATGATTGTTAATTATTTTTGCTCGCTGCTTTTCAGCGCTGGTGTTGACTGACTGACTTCGAACCATTTTGCAAGCCACATCATTTTGATGGTGGGCGCACATGGTACACACACAAATATTTAAACTTTGCTTTTACTACGTTGACAGGTCTTTTATCTAAATTATATCAGAGCCGCGCAATTTAGCAGCTCGGTTCGATGGCTATCAACAGGAATTCTAGGAAAATTTATTTTTTAAAGGTAATCTATGGACTATGGACTGAGAAAATTTATATTTTTGAAAACTTCAAGAATTGATTAACATTCGATTGATAACTGAAATGTAGATGGATGTTTACTCATCTACTGACTTTGTTAAAATAAACAAAATCCCGATGGAAAATTGCAGACGAAACTGCAAAATTGCAAAAAGTCTTTGGTATTGAACGTAATTTACATTTTTGGTTCGGAGCACTTATGCAAACAAGTGCGACATTTGCAATCACATACAAGGACATGGATACAAACACGAAGAATTTGAATGCTCATGTAAATTCGCAGGAAGCCGCCGGAAGTGAAGATTAAAATCGATCGGAAAGAGCACAAAGAATACGCAATCATTCACATTCCAAACGTTCTACTCTTTTGCCTGCTCCTCAAACAGTTTACGTTGCTTTTCGAATTCGTTTTTTGCATATTTTGAGAGGTCTTTCAGTATTCAATAGAATTCACATTTGAATTAAAGTGACAATTTTTCCATACAAATAAATCAATGACATAAATTTGTTTGATAAAAATACTCTTTGATTCTAAAAATAATTTCACATCCGATTATTAAAATATTCTAAATTATTATTTTTTAAATCTCTTTAAAAATATCATTTTCAATAACATTGCAAATTATCCTCAATGTATTCAGATAACCCAAAAAAATCTAAAAATATTCTGAATAAATCCTTGATTCTGATCTAATCAAATCAAATAAGCATTATCATATACGAAAGGTGAGAGAGCAGATCTTCTCAAACCTTCATCGTCCTCTCAAGAGGATTTCACTGTGCACGTATTGTCATAATAAGTATAAGAGATATCGTTATTGGAGTGGCACCAAGGAACCATTCCATTCGTAATTTAAATTGGAAATCTTGAAAAATGTGCCATACCAGCATTAGATAACAATGTGATAGCCTGCCATCTTTGTCCCTTCCTCAAGCAGTGTCACCGTGCGGATGGACGAATTGAAAAGGCAGGAAGGAATAAGGAAGATGATTCCGATGAAAACTCCGGTCTGGAAAGGAGCTGTCTTATTATGCGCATGGCTTTCAAGTTGAGAGCGTACTTCCTTCGACTCCTACTGCTTCTTATTCTTCGTGAAGAGTGCGCATCCTTTGATATTTTTCGCTATTAGAAGCTTTGCCATCATGATCACAGACCGTCCACACTTATTGTTATCCTTTCTCGGCATTCATTCCATTCCCGAATAATATTCTTATGGTTTTCTTACTTTTTTTTTATTTTGGTTTGATATGTTTATTTTTCAATGCCCATAAAAGAAATTGCTACATGTGAAAATTCCTTCGTTGAATATAATATATAGGAGTAGGTGAAATTCAATTTTAGAGGAAAAGGATAAAGCACTTGAGAAAAACTCGAATAAATATTTAATTGAATTGTATTACGGTATTTAATAAACGCCTACTTTATTGACGGCTTGTTATTAGTCAGCGATGTTTATGTTATCACCATGTGGAAATGTGTTTGTAGGTGATATTATGATGCAATATATTAATATACAAATGCGCCTTTCAATTGAATCGATCGATGACAATTCGTTTAGTGATTCACTCGGTTATTGATTGTTCATGGGACGTTGTTGTTGGCGTTTACACCACAATGACGACATCATTTACATAATGCATCAGGAATTTTTAAATGGCTTTTCTACGTTGAGGTTGTAAACAATGCGCACTTCACACAATTTATTAATAGATTTGTTAATTTTCTCTTTTCCTTTAAGTACAAAAATATTTTTAAAATGGACGAGAAAATTTCTTTACGCGCGTTGTACAAAAAAATTATCATATAGATGCAATAGACTTGATTTTTGGATTTTTTAATTTAAGGTAACATGCTACTCCCAAGCAATTCCAAAGATGACCGCCTTAAGAAAAATGGTCTTCGTACATAGGATAAAGCATATATGAATTTTGACAAGAATTGCTTGAGCCGTTTCGGAGAAAATTTGGTGTAAACTTTCGAAATATCATATTTTAACTATAACAATTAATAACATTTAAACAAACCAAGACAATAACTTGAAAACCTGGATATTTATTGATAATTATATAATAAACAAACGGTGAAAATTTGAAAACAATCGGACAAGCCGTTTTTGAGATATTAACAAAAGTATATTGAGATATTCAACGACGTTTATCTGCCGCCCCCGGCTAGTTTTCTGCCTGCCGCCCCCGCTACTGTATCTTCGTCGAGATACCATAGTATATTCAAAATTGGAACAAAATTAATCGGACGGATCTAACAGTTTCAGGTATTTTTCCATTTTACTTGCGGTAAATTGCCGCCCCCAACAGTTTTTTGGATTTGCCGCCTCCAAAATCTGAATCTACGTCTATCTGTTAGTCTATGTGCCAAATTTGGTGAAAATCGGTCGAGCCGTTCTCGAGATATTAAATAAAATGTAAAGAGTAAAATAAATCGACAATTCGTTGCTAAGGAAGTGAATTTTAGCCTTCACAACATCAATGTAAATCAAATGGGA
>JARJDZ010001826.1:0-50328 GCA_030264555.1 Aleochara sp. GC000083
GCCGAAAGTTCCTCCACATGTAATTCCGACCGTAACGCCTCGTGTAAGTAGACGAGATATCTCGGCTACGTAGGTATACACGTACAATTAGATGAGACGTAGTTGTTTCTGCAGGGTCACAACAGAGAATCTTGTGTACACGCACGATATAAACGATCTCGAGTTGCAAACGAACTATTGAACATGTTCGATCTCGTCTGAGTCAAGATACTCAAACTACATGGTTGAAAAATTAATCCCAAGCTCAGGTAGCAGCAAAAGATTTACCAGCACACTTCAAGCTTATATTAGTATATGTTGAGTCTAGAATGCCAATGTACATATGCAATTTACTTCTTGGAGAAATCAGCCTCTGTGCACCATCCAAACCTGCAGTTGTTGCACACATCAATGGGTACTGCATCCAAACATTCCAACATGTGATAAAGTCCACCACAAAGCTTGCAAATTCTGTAACAAAAATAATAAGGCATTGTTCACAAAGTAAATATACAAGAAATAATTGTTTAATACCTCAAGAATCTGCAGCTATTTTACACTTTGAGAGACTGGTTTCAAACATTTGAACATGTGATCAAGTTCACTGTAATGCAAATTCTATAACAAATAATGAGGCATAATGTTTACTTGCTACATTTATAGGAATGATTGTACCACTAGCATCCACAAGAATTAACCTGGTTTGGTTTCAATGCATCCATGGCTGTATCCTCCAATATGTGCTAGACTCAAGAAATATGTATAATGAAAAGTTTGTTTACCCATTTCTTTCATGGAAATAAATTAATCATGTACCACAATGATTTCAAAATATGCAGCACTATAGTGCTATAGTGCTTGATATACCAAGGTCCTCAAACGTGTAGTCAAGACACCAACAATAAATAATTTTATAATATGACCATATTACGAGATATTTGGCATTCAGGTATTAACTTTGTAAACTGAAAAAAATGGCGTGGTTTCAACATGTCAAACCGAAGAGCTACAGTAGTACCCCAATATAACAAACGAGGGAATAAGGTGGTACTTTACTCCCGCCGTTTGAAACTTGACTAAGCGGGCGCATAAAATCAACCTGCAGCACACCGACTATACATGACAGGGAGTAATGTGTGATTTTACTGCCTCCATGTGTTCCAATGATGAGCATAACCAAGAAAATAATCAAGTCACAAAGTGAAAAGAAAACATGAAAATATCTGAAGAAATAGATTTTTATTTTATTTTATATTAAGGAAAGCCAAACGAGGAAAAAGAACTAAAACAGAACATACCACAGCTACCAATTATCAAAGCCACACCTATATGATAACATATACAGCAGCTGTAGAGTGAGGTACATAACATCCTAATGTATTTATAGTAATAAGTTGTTAAAACAATACCTCATGAGACTGCTATAGAAACCCACACTTCCTGGAGATATTTTTCAGATGCCTTGAAGTTAAGAGACTGCTGCCAAGGCCCATACCACTTGGAGATGCTTTCCAGATATCCCTGGCAGCTTGAAGTTTTAATATTCATTGAATGGACCCAAGAAAACATGGAAGAAAAATTATGACATGCAATATAACATATTATGTTTATTGAAATAAATTGTTAAACAAAACCTTAAGAGACTGCTGCATAAGCCCTCACTACTTGGAGATGCTTCTAAGTTATCTTCAAAAGGTTAAAGTTATTCTTATTTGTCAAGCAGACTCCAAGAAAACATGGAAAATCTAAAATAAGATAAATTATGACATACTTTATTACAAATTGTATTTATTAAAATAAATTGTTAAATAGTACCTTAAGAGTCTGCTGCAGAAGTCCACACTGCTTGGAGATACAAGTTTTTCATCTCCCTACCAAAAACTCTCAAGCAAATGATATGAAATACTAATTTATTACCCAAGCAACTTCTTATACTCTTTGAAATGTATGCCTTCATAAAAGAAAAAAAAACTGTCATGAAGTAAATACTTTATAAACCTTTATTTGATGGATGAATCAATAATTACATTTATGATATATACAATACATGGATACAAAATATATACATGAATATTAATACCATTGACTAATATTATCCCATAAACATTATATACAAACCATCTCATTCTAAACACATCAACAGTCCATTCCTTGGCTTTTTGTCTTTTTAGGAACATAAATCGTTATAAAATAAGACTAGATTAATTTGTATAAAATTATGTAACAGCTTATGTCTTTTCCTGTTGGCGAACTTTTCAAAAGTACAAAACACCTTCCAAAACATTCATACAAAACTCTCTCCAGCCATAAATATCTTGTCTTTCGCCTTTGCTGAGTTTGCGCTATTGATACGTACGTAAATCTCATTGGGTTTACCTTTCGGGCTGTCCTTGCTCGCATCCTGATCATGCTTATGCTTATGCTTGCTACTGTATCTCGAAAAGAGCGACTCTGTCGTCTGTTGGGACGACGTATTCGTCGAAGATGTCGTATTGAATGTGTTCTTGCGATTGATGTCCGCCTTCTTGTTCTTCAGATGGCTGTGCACGCCGCAAACGCGCAGAAACCCGCCCCGAAATTTGGAGCTCATGATGTTGTACAGAATCGGATTGATCGCCGAATTGATGTGGAACATGATGCGGCAAAAGTAGATCAAATTGTAGTAGCCCTCGATGCCGATGTCGGTGATCGAATGGGCTGGTGCAATGATGATCCACAGTGTAAATGCGCGGAAGGGCAGCAAGCAGACGAAGAAGGCCAGCACAACCGTGCCCAGCATGATGACCACTTGCTTGCGATATTTGATAACACTCTGGCTGGGTATGGCGTTGTTCTTGTAGGCGGCCATCAGGTTCGGGTGGTCCATGAGCGTCTTGGCTATCAACGCATAGAGAACGATTAGAATTATTAGCGGCAGAAAGAAGAAGATTGACATCGTTAGGATGAAATAGAGCGACGAGAGGAAGGTCTCCACGGGGCTGAAGCAAACCGTCACCATGGTGCTGTCGAAGTACTCTTCGACACTGAATTGGGTGATCGCCAAGATCGGACTGTAAATTATATCAGAATCAAAGCATATCAACTCACAATCAAGGCAACAAACAATTTGTGTTCATAGGTGGTATGGTGGTTGCGATCTAAATCTAAAGTTGTGTGTTTAAGAATAACAGATTGTGTCTAAATGGGTTCTACACATCCATTTTGTGCATTAAACATTATGTCATGTAGAGACCATCCAATAAGATGTGTTAGATTGGATAAACTTATTAACGATTTCTGTTAAGATCTTACAGTTGGATTCAAATAAGTATATACAGGAATATATACATGTAATTTACATGTATCTACATGATATAATTTTAAATGCGGTAATTACATTGATAACATTTTGAGTAAATATTAAACAGCAATCCTTCTACTTGCAATAGTTATTGTTGTGTTTTTCTGATTTTTTGTTCCTAATTTAAATACGTAAACTTAAGAACTGAAAATAAAATAAGGAAAGTTTTTATTGGCAGAATGTGTCATGTAAAGGTTGAATGTCAGTAAATATTTGTTATCTGTGTGATGATTTATTTCAATTTTATGATCAATAAATAGAAAATAATTACAATCAATACTTCTATATCTTAAGTTGCGAGCCTTGCAAATGATTAAGATTACAATTGCATCATAACAATGTGCCATAACATTTATTAAGTATCATTAATTACTGTATAGCTTCTAATTGTCATTAAGTCATAGAGATATCACTATTCTTCTTATCAATATATCGTATAATATCATGGGTGGACTTTTTAATGTTAAACATAAGAAAGCAATGATAATAATTTTACAATATAATTCTTGAGTACCTAACATCTGTTAGAAAAATCTTGAAAACATTTTTGAAGAGTTATAAGAATATGTTTAAAATTTACATGTTAGCAAAGAATAAGTACATAGCTGCTCTTCTGTATCAGTGAATTTTTTTACCAAGAAACCTCTATGAAAATTGAAAAAAAATTGTTAAAAAGTTCACCCAATATGTCAGATCTAATTCTCTTCATTCACTATAGTAATAATGCGTTTCGAAACGAATGTAAAAAATCATAACACTATATCTTTGGTAGATTTATTCCCTCATATATCATTTTATTGTATCATCATTAATAGTTAAATATCTCTACCATAAGCATTTCTCCAATATACCAGGAATATTTAAATAAAAACATCCTCAACATACACAGTTGGACACGATTTAGCAATATTTCACTTGAAATGATACCATAACCGTTTGTTTTTATAGAGTGTAAGAACGCGTCCCCTATTATCCTGCTGGTCTGGATGCTCTCTCCAAACGTACATCCCGTGGAAGCGTCTCGGTCACCTGCTACACGTCGGTGGAGGCGTCGGGTTCAAGGGTTCATCTGGAGGCAACTGGGGTATTAGACAGGAAGGTCCTTGAAGATGGATACCAGGGTATCAGGAATGATCTAATAACCCAATGTTGTAAGTTAAATTTAGGTTTGGCGGAAGTTAATCGACTCGCCTGACTCTATCCCCGATGGGCTTCAGGAGCGGAAGTGTTGGAAATATTGAGAGCTTTCGGGGCTGTCTTATTAAAGCGCGAATGATGTGATGTGTGCATGGATAACGCGAATTATGACTGAAATAAACCGCGAAAACGAGCAAACCGACAATGGAAGAGGGTCTCCTTCCAAGCTGGCTAAATTAGACGATTTTATTTGTGACTCTTCCCAGACTACAGGGCTGATCAATGTCAATGTGAAGGAACTTGTTATTCTTGTCCTTGAACTCGTCCAAGGTGCGTTCGTATACCATTCCTCGTAAGATTCTAAAACCCGCACTTTTGGGAGTCGTAAAATTACACAAAGCTCTCCTGATTTTTGCTTGTTTTACTCAGAAATTTATCGTTATGTTCATGCAGGGCTATAGTTTCTTCAACAAGGGTATTTTTCAAATGGTTTCTACAATTGTTGCTTGTAACAACAATCTGCTGAGTTGGCACTATGTGAAATTTAATGCTCACATCTTCGGAGGTGTTTGAAGGATCAATATTATTTGATTGTGATGTACATGGTACTTGTAACATGATGGATTGCTGACCTTTTTGTCGTTTCTGCGAGCTTCGATTTAATTCCCCTCTGTCTCTTGACTCTCTTGCAAACGAATTTGTATTAGTTCTGTAAAAACTACTTCTTCGTGATGCAACCGTTGTACTGAAAGTACCATTTCGGGATCGTTTAAGTTTAAGCCCATAGTGTCGCCTCCTCCATGCTGAGCAAATCAGGAAACCCGTTCTAAATTTTGAACTCATCAAGTTGTAAAGAATAGGGTTGATTGCTGAATTAATATAGACCATAATTCGACAAAAATATAAAATATTGTAGTATTTTTCTACCCCTAACGCGTAGAACTTCTCTTCGGGAACGATTATAATCCAAATCGTAAACACTCGAAATGGTATCAGACAGAGGAAGAAGCTTAAGACGACTGTGCCCAACATCAGAATGACTTGTTTTCGCGCCCGAATTGAATAGCTATCCAAGTGCTTGTTCAGCACCACGGTGGCCGCATTCGAAATAAGATTTTTCGCAATGATCAAGTACAGGACGATGAGGACGATGAAGGGAAGGATGAAGAAGAGGAAGACGCTGCCGAGGAAGTACAACGCTGGCCAGAAAGTGTTCGCTCGGGTATGACATGTCGGTACCTTGCTGCCATCCAAATACTCCAAATGGTGATATTCAGCAATGCCTAAAATGGGACTGGAGGCCGCCCCCCGGAAAAGAGAAACAAAACAAGATGTCCGTCATCAAAAATTCCCATTTTCTCATTTTGGTTTTGCTCTCTTATTTTGATTCATTTATGATTTTTTTGTTTGGGTTTCTAGATCAAATCTTATTTGGTGTGCACAAAATCACAAAGTGCAAAAAGTTCTCAAACGATATAGATTTGGATGCTTAGTGCGGCCTTAAAAATCGCCAAAAACAACGTCACAAAGTAACAACAACAATAATTGGGTGAGAGGCAAATGCACGCACAATCCCGAAACCTTACTTAGTATTAGATGTAAAAATTGTATGCAAAAATCAAATGTTAAGCAGGCGAACGCATCGAAAAAATGTTTATGTACAATCAGGTAAATTGGGCCGATCAAACGGAGATTGGAAGTGCGGGAAAATGGGGAAAATAGGGAAGGAATGAAGATGTTCGTATGGGGGTTGGGAAGGGAAGATGAAAGCAAAAGGAAAATTCCTATCAGTAAGGACTAGATGCAAGAGCTCTGCGGATCAGGAAAACAAATGGGGAAACGGGACGCATACTGCACACCAATTGGGACTGAAGACTATCGAAGATTCAGGGATAAAAGGAAAAATTAGTTCATTTATTCTCTTAGGTACAGATAGATCTTTGATGTTCTACAAATAAATCAGAGTGAAAATGTAGTTATGATTAGTTTTCATTTCCGCATTTAGAAATTAGTGATTTAATGTGTATACCAAGTTTATATCAAGAAATTTGATGCCATTTCTTCAATGGATAATCATAATTTAAGGATGGAAAACCAAAATACGTAGACAAAATGATAAAGAAGTTTAAAATATGGGGCAGGATTATAAGTAAATATGGGACTAAAAATCTTCTGAAGAATTTTGAAAAACTATTGGGTTCAGTAGAAAGTAGCTTCCTTTTTTACTAGAAGTTTTCACCAAAATCATCTTCCTGGTAGTTTACCAATTCTATTCTTGTAACTGGTTTGAACTTGATGAAAATGTTGATAGTTTTTCAAAGAACAGAAGAAGTGAATATTTTTGAAAGTAGGTTTTCCTGATTTATAATCTTTAGATTTTCATTGAATTTGAGAGATAACAAAAGATAATAATGAATTCCTAATAAATGTGTGATAAAAAAAACGAAAGAAAAAGTCTATTACAAAACATTTCATGGTATTTCTGTAAATATTTCAATAAATACTTCATGAATCTAAATTTTTTTAAGAAATTCTGGTGCCTTGGAAATTCAAAAACTCATCTTAAAACTTTTGAAATACTTATTAATAATTCAAGTTGCAATATATCTGCGAAAATTTCGTTTATTGCAAGTTGTTTGTATGCGAAATGGCATAGATAAGAGACGACACGTGCTACGCACTGATAAATAGCGAAAGATATCTGCAAGCATGCCTATCGTACCCCAGTTTTCCACTTTTTCACATAATTTTCACAAAATATTTTCGCGCTTCTCCTTTGACCTCAAACATTGGCTGCGTCAGTGCAGACGCCATCATCCCATTTCACTTTATTACATGACTTTTTCACTTTTCATTTTGGTTGCAGCCGCCCCCAGCCCCCAAAAAGGCAAAAGCGTATCAAAAGCGACAAAGAACACCAAACAAGTCGTCAGACCAGCCACCGCCAACGCGTGCAAGATGTCGCCAAGGCTTGTTAGCCAAAGAGGGGCATAACCGAGCATGGAGGCGGTTGCAGACCAGCAGTACACAGAGGCGAACGCATTCGCATTGACCCAAATTTGTTAGATTTCGTTTGCAGTTTGCGCCCCGAAGCCCCTTTATCTTCCACGCTCGCACTCTTCCGCCTTTGCGTCGAGTTTGCCGCCCCCGCGTGAGTGGTCGGTCGTGGTGAGTGGTAGGCAATCCGTCTATGGCGGCCGACAGGCCCCCCTGACGTTAGTTGATTGCCCGCTAGTTATTGGATTCGCAAACTACGGCTGCTCACTATTGCGGGGGTGAATTTGTGCCAACTTTATTGTCTCGCCATCAAGCTACCATGCAGCTTGTCCATCAACCATCCTTTCCCATCCACCCATGTGTCAATGAACAACCCCCCGATTCAAAAACAGTTACAATTTGCAAAATTACCCTTAATCTACCCCTCTACATTCGCGTTTTAAGGGATGTTTAGTATACTTCGGGAAAAAGTTGGCAAACGTCCTGTATACGTTGCGGGGGTATGTGGGCAAAGTGCAAATCTAGGTGATGGTCTCAATAACACGGATTTATCCGAAGCCACCCTTAAACTAACCGTCGTTCGCGCTTGTTTTCGCCCTCTACGTGCGTAAAATGTTGACGAAGAACATAGAAGCGGAAGAACACACTGCCACCTACATCTATTTCGCAAATGATGTTAAACATGTGGAAACCGGTGAGAACGTGCGTGGAACGAGGGTAAACATACATAAAACTAAGAATTTCCACGCTGAAACAACAGCGCGCAGTGTTTCTGGAATTCGGCGACGAAGCGTATGAACACGAATTGTGAATTACGGCCCTTTCCTATTGCGAATTAAGTTTGTAAACATGTTGAATTCGCGCCAGTGCGCCCTCATGTGCGCACCAATTCGTCGTCGAAAATTGTTCATTTAAGTGTGAAGTTGATTTTGACTTGTAAGTCTGTAGGCTCAAGTTTCAAGTGTTATTAGCCTTACGCTATTTGATACTTCGTACTTTCATAATTTCGCGTGAATTACGGACTAATTATGAAGCGGAAATTTCTTCGGGGGTGTTCTGACGAATGCAATTGAAACGTGTGCAAAATTTAATATGTCATGGTGAATGTACACTGGCAGACGTAGAAGAAATTCGATGGGAAATCGGCCGAAGGGGGAAAATCATCTAAAACGTTTGTCTTGTTCGAGGTTTCGCGCCGCAGCAAGATACCAGATTCAAACAGGGATTTTGCCTTGAAACATGAACTTCCAAGGACGGGAATGCAAACAAAAGAGTTATTATTTCATATTATTTGGTTTTAATATGAGTTTTTGGTAAATATTTGCTATTGTGTTTGGAACATCCCACGCAAAACTCCTTTTGTTCCAAATTATGTTGTAAAATGATTCGATTCCATTTATAATAATAACTTTTAATAAGAGTTGTAATAAAGAATAATTTTTAATGTATTATAAGAAAGACTAGAATTTACTATTCAAATTCTGTAAAGTTTATAAGATTGGAGAAAAATTCATTATTCAAACAAGTTTTGAATAAGAATTGCGTTGATTCGTTAAGTTTATTGATAATTTCTATTGTAGACGAATACAATTTTAAATTACAAATTTTTCAAAATTATTCAGGGTTAGATTTGATTAGGACCAATGAATCGATTGAAAATACAACAAAATAAACGTATGAAACAGAGTTGTTTTTAGATATTTACCCATTTCATATTTCAGTTACCACAAATCGATTGTTTTGATTGATTTTTTCATAGTGAAATGTTAGCTTCGGTCATTTCATAGCTCCTCCCCTAACAATATGTTAAGCATTATAGTGTTATTAGTTTATATTCCAAATTTGGTGAAAATCGATCGAGTCGTTTGCGAGAAAATCGCAATTGACTTTGAAAAGTCAATTATTTTTATTTATAAAAATTAATAATTTATGAACAAATTGAATCCGATATTGCAAATCTTTAAATGTGTCAATGAATATGTAATAAACAATCCCTGAAAATTTGAACGCATTTGAATCATTCGTTTCGGAGATATTGATGAAAATGTGAGAATAGAACCAGTTCGTTTCGAATGAACTTGATTGACAGCTTCCCCGAAGAAGTGTTTACTCACTTGCGGTCAGCGCCAACAATGAAGCACCATCAATTGTGCACCAACAATGATGCACCTGTTACGAAATGCAAGTAATACAAGAGTAAATAAAACAGAATAGAATAATAGAAGGCGCCTGCAAAGATTACATAACAAGTGCATTTTTTCTGCCAATGTAAATCCCCATAAGAAATACTTTTTCATATAACTCAAGAACTATTTGATCGATTTTGATGATCAAAAACCCATTTTAAAGGACATAATTTAAGCTTTCGCTTCTAGGAATTAGAATTTTCAAACACTCTGTTCTTGTTTTATCATATTAAAAATGAATTGTATTTCAAATATCCAATTTCTTTTGAAATTTTCAATTCTTTCGTAGGATGTCAAGCACACACCGTGCATTTTTTAAAATAACCATTCAGTTTTAGATTATTAATCCAGTAGTAATTATTGCTCAATTTATAAACATTACTTAAATCAACTTTTTCAATGGTATCAGAATTTCAAATGACAATTTCTGAATAAAATTTCATGAATCGGAATACTATTCAGAATTAAAGTGACTTTTTAAAAATTGCACTTCACAGATTGAAAATTAATTTGATACTTTCTCATTTACATTTTAAAATCTGAAATCTAATTGATCCTTTCTGAATTATAACTGCTAAAAGTAATTCACACTAATTGCCTATAATTTGCAGACCTGAAAACTTTCATTATCAAACTTTAAAGCATAACAGTGTGAACTACTGATAAAATAAATTCTACACTACCAAAAGCTTCAAGTGTAATCTATCTTCCACCATTCTATGGCCTATCATCATACAATGACCTAAAATTTGCGACACGTGCTTCCGTGAAACGTGATTTCCTTCTTTATTACCAGCATGTCAATCTGGAAAACTTTGACTCAGGTTAACGCCGTGGAAAATACATGACGCACATTTCCCAACACCTATATCATCTTATCTACCCAAATGTGCGATAGAGTGGGATATAGCTATTATAACATATTGCCAAAACGTTTTTGCGATCGAGTTTCAGGTTGAGGTGAGTCTAACCGAGTACTCGTAATTCATAACGTGTGCTAATACATCCTGAAAGTTTTAACCAATTTGTGCAAATCTGATTTATAGCATTAAGTATTAGTGGTTCTGCTGGGAAAGCATAAGGCCTTAATATTATGTTGAATTTCCAATTTTCCGGAGGAGTTAATCCAACCTGGTTGCCAAATCAGGCGTGTTACTGTTTATTCACATATTTTATCCCTAAAATTCACAGGTTATGAGAATATCTTGTTATACGGATAACAACATCAACAAATTCTGATTCAAGATTTTCAATATTTGATATTTTCATAATATTTGAATTATTATGGAATATATTGGAAAATGTCCAATTCGAATGCCGGAAAATTTTCAATTGCCTTCATCTTTAGTAACATAAAATGAAATTGTAGTCCAGAACTAAAAGTGTGTCAATTAAAGCCATCTGTCATTCATAAACAATTGAGCATCGAATAGAACTGGATTATTTTCCGCAATAAAAGCCTTGCACATCAAAAATACAACGATTTCCGGCCGCTATTAGATGCACGAGTAAAAGTATTTCCCATTTCCGATTCGTTTACCATTTAGGTCTTCCATGCATGCATGTCTGACACGATAAATCTGGGACACATTAGAGAGACACAAGAGACTGTGATGTCCTTTGGACACGCATTATTACGAAAGGAAATGGGAAATGGGGAAATGTCCACTTCTCACTCATCATTTGATATTTCGATTTGCTCCAGTCTGAAGGGAAACAAACAAACAACAAGTCAGATGTTATCTGTACCATCTACCACCTACATTTCCTCAGATTTAAATCATTTTCAAACTCGTGTGAGGATAAAATTTTCAATTTTCATCCTGCCTTTTTCGCTGTCGATGAAATGGATGGATAAATATTTAATGTTGGTGGGAACTGCGCGGAGTGTGCGATGATGTAAAATGAAATGTGATTCTACTTTGTGATTTTAATGGAAGTTTTCTTCGTGGGGAAATACTTCTTATCGCAAGCCTGAGAATTTTCAATCTGGGATTGACATGTTATTCAACATTATCATCCGATAATCTGTATAAAAATAATGCGAAATGTCGTTTGAGTTTACTTCCCTCATTTATCTCTGGTTCTTCCTGTCCTTAATTATTCAAATGGTAACTTTTAAATCTTCAGATTTCCACTTCCTTAAAACCGCAATTTCGAGCGATCCAAATGGGAAAATTATGATATTTTTTGGGGACATTCTTTCAGTTTATAGCCATTTTATTATTGTTCATTTGGCAGAAATAAATCGTTAAATTTTTAATAAAACCATCAAATTTGCATACTCCCCATGAACATAGATAAGAATTAATATTCCAATAAAATTGGCCTGACCATTCAGTGATTTCCTGCTGCCGGGAAATTGAAGAGGATTGCATCTCAGTACATATTTGTCTAGAGCTTGCGAGTTGAACGTCTTGATAATGGCTTTTCCCCACAACTCAGTGAAGTCCTTCCTTTTTGGCGTGTCCGTTCTTTTTCCACTTTATTCGCCTCGGTTTTTATTTTTAAAGCGATACTCGAGTTTATATTGGAGGGCTGGAAGCTGTTAGAGCCGTTAGAGTGGAAAAGCGCTCCCAGATCGAGCCATAAATAAATGAGTCGCGTTACATGTGCGAGACGCTTCTTGCAGTTTGCTGCCACTTATTGCAAATGCACCACGCGCTTCAAGCGTCGTTTGCCACCCAGTTTGCCGCACGACTCCGGGGAGATTTCTTCGTTAGATATCTCGGCTAATTTTACACCCTTGTCGCATTCACTCGACCACCGGACAAGACAAACGCCGCCGAGAGCCAGAAACAGGAGGAAAAAGGAATGCATCTTGCACGTAAATAACATCCAGAGTGTAAACTGATAGCTTCTTGTTCATTATGCAGTTGGGGTTTATTTATTAGGTGACTTGATTGATTTACACGTTGGGAGAAAGTTCTAGAGAAAACTATTGTTCTGACTTTTTTTTCAGATAGTCTGGTATGTTTGAAGTATGGTCTGTTGTTACATTTTCTGTTTTTTACAATTTTTTTCAATAGTAATCCTTCAGTTCTAAAGAGCAAGTCAGAGAGACTGTTAAAATATCTTTCTGGAACTTGGATGGTCCGTAAAACCACATGCATCTTACTTCCCGATTCTTGTCCCGAAAATAAGATCATTTTTTTAGTCCCATAAAAAATGACTATTGGAACTTTTTCTGGCGTTATATGGCATGTTTTGTTTTAATCCTTTGATTTTGTCCTGACCTAACACCTTTTAAGTTCCTTATAAAATTTCTTCAATGAAAAAACCTCCAATTTTGAAAAACAAGTCAGGTAGATTGTTGAAAACTTCTTCTAGAGTTGGATCTTTCTCCATAATAATGACACTCTCAGTTCCTTACAAAGTTTTTTCAATTACATATCCTTCAATTCTGAAGAGTAAGTCAAGAAGACTTCGACATTTCCTTCTGTGGTAAAAAAGGCCCATTATCTATATTGACATTGTATGAAAACACAATTATATTCTATATAAAAGAAATTCAGTAGAAAACCTTCAATGAAAAAGCTTCAATTCTGAAGAACAAATCAGCCTATCAATTGATAAATTTTCAATTTTGAAAAGAAAAAATGTAAACTGTCGATAACTTTTTTGGCGTTGGATGGTCTGTTTTACTCTTTGGATTTTGTCCTGATAAAACAACCATCTTTTCATTTCCTTCTAAAACAAAACCTACAATTCTGGAGAAGACTGCCAAAATCGCTTTCTGGTTGATGGTAAATCAGTACTATTTCCCAGATTTTCTTCACCTTTTCTGCTCCTTGCGAAAAGTAATTCAAATAAAAATCTTCAGTAAAAAGTCTTCAATTCTGAAGATCAAGTCAGTCGACTTTTTGTTGAAAACTACTTTCAATCCAAACAAACCACATTTTTTCAATAATTCCTTCGTTAAAGAAATATGGAAGAAGGTTTCATATTCAAAACATGATAACAAGTAAAATTGATGTCACCAATTATGACCTAATAATTCCTCTATCAATCATTGAAATTTTTCTGCTTGATTATGCAATATTTGAATAGAAATCCCATTTGTTAAATTTTCTCACTTTTTTACTTACTTAATCTTATTAAACATACAAATGAATGGAAAATCTCTTCATGCCTGCTGGAGGTTGGTGAAAGCAAAGCAGCAATTTTGGGGAAAGGAAAGCACAAGCACGAAGGACAAACCGAATCGGAAGCGAAACCTCAGCCAACTGAGGTTGTCCTTAATTGAATGAACCGAATCGAATTGAATGAACTCGTCGGCTCCCAGTGCCATCAACGAGTTATCAAGCGCAAATTGTGGCGCTCGCACATTCTCCACTTCTTCGCGTATTTATAAGCCGTCTCTTCCATCCATTCAGCGGCCACAAGCGACACTGCCGGATATCATCTCTCGTTGAGCTTCTAAGTTCCAATTTCGTTAATACTTCCTTTTCTATAATACTTCTTATACGCGTACACCAACAGCGGCCTCGAGGGTATATCGGAACTTCAACTAATTGAGAAATACAAATGTTGGTTCTTCTTCGGATTACTTCTCTAGAATTTTCTATGCTGGTATTATCATTTATATTGGTTGGATGGTTTTCTCTTAGGAGAGTCAATAAGAATGTAATTTCTGTTTTGAAATTTAGCAAAATTTTTTAGAAGTTTCTGTTTTGTTGTCAGCATTAAACTTGCTTACTCAAGAAGTATTCGACGTTCAGGACATCTTCTTGTTTCAACATTGATAACATCTAATGATATTATTACTTCTAATTGAAGTTTATCAACAATAAGATATTATGGTACAAAGAAAAGCATGTGACAAGAAATTAACATATTCTTCACAATAAATCCTTAATGTTGCCTATAGTTATGTAGTGAAATATTTCTTTTCAGATTCGCAATATGTTTTTCAAATTAGTTCGCAATGTTTAAAATACATCCCTGACATTTTAAAATCTTTATTCCTTCGGTTACTTTTTATATCAATTCTCAAATCCTTATTTTGATCTATTTTGAACCACTTAATTATACAAAACTCCTTAAAGTCCATTTTAATTGTATGTGTGGATGTTGTTTAAAGTGATAACCCAATGTGAAATAAAAGGACATGGAAGTGTTTTCTATGTACAAAACATGTAAATTGTTAATTGTAAAGCGTGTGTGCATTTTGTCAAGCATTCTGCATTATTTGTACATTTCATGCCGTGCGTGGTCATCATGCAATTAGTTGAAATGTCTCTTCAACTACTGGAACTAATTCTGAACTACTGGTAAATTTGTTTGTCAAAGAGTCAGAGATGCAGTAATCAAATAAATACCTTGTAAAAACAGCGGCGACAAACCATGCCATCAAACAGATGAGCGATGCTCGTGTCTTCGTGCAGATATATCCGGCCTTCAGGGGCTTGCAGATTGCGTAATATCGTTCGAAACTTATCGCTAATATTGTTAATACTGATGCGTGAGCTACTGTCAATTCAACAAAGGGCACAGCTTTACCTGAAACAGTCAATAAACAACAAATTAAATTCTTGACCAACTCCTAAAACTGTTGAGTATTTCACAAAGATTGGAAAATTATTGTTTACTTCCAATATTGCAAATTTTTTTAATTTATTGATAAGTTGTAACAAGATTTTTCCGGCTCTAACTTCTTGCTACTTAATAAACTTTCCAGTAAAATAGAAGTTTGTTCGATAAGGTGATAGTGAAAATTCATTATCTGACATAATTTAATGCTATTGTTATTGAACTGTTGTTATTCAAGATATCATTCGTGTTGTTTTCTTGTTTTTCTTTATTAAATCTCGTCCTTGAAAGTTCATGAAAACAAATCTTAAGTTTTTGCTAACTTCATTCCGGAAAATATCTTGGAACTTGGAATAATCTTTTCCTAATAAATTTTTATTTTTTATTTTTTGTAGTTTTATGTAATGTCGAAAAATGACATGAAATCAATGGAGTATTAAATGAGCTATGACCAAAATGTTATTTGTTCGTTTAATTATGATCACAATGATATTGCGCGTTTAATTAGGACATGAGAGAAAACCTGAACGCGTTGATGAGAAAATGGAGGAAAATTAATGGAAGTATTTAACAGGACATAAATGTCGACATTAGCGCTGAGAAATTATCAAAGAAATGCCTTTATTGTGCGTTAATTGTGCGGAAATCGTGTTTCTTTTTTGTGTTCACTTTTTACGCCAAAATCTAGTCGTTAACCGGAAAAGCTCCCTTCCAAGGTTTTATTCGGGAAAAACAACAATAAGTAGTAGAATAAATACATATAATTTAGGAGGCATATAGAAAAATAACAATATTAATTTATAATTCATTTTGCATTAAAAATACAATGATTTTTTTCATCTTTATTCGAAAAATAAATAATTATAAAAAATACATAAGGTATAGATGAAATTTGATAAATGTTCATTTCCTATGATTATTTGTGAATAATTCACATTCTATTAATCTTTTCCATTCAGAAGTTTTACAGAAAAAATACAGTTATAAACAGTTATACAGTTATACAGTTATAAACTTATTTGCAATTATTGCTTGTTTGATTGATGAAAATTAACCTACAACCTATTTTTGGTTTTATACCATTTCCTTTTATGCAATATACCAAGCTGATTAGTTACGTTCTTGTTATAAGACCATGATAACTTACGAGAAGACATTTCATTTACATACCACCGAAAGCTTCCTCCATCTCTTCTGTTCTGGATTTTGCACAATTCGTTCGCCATGGCTGGCGAACAGCACGCTCCCAAATGATCAAACATGCACGTATTCTTCTCCGAATGCGAATACCAAACAGGAACTCGAACGAATGAATGAATTCGGTGCGCACTCGAGTCATAAGCATAAATATCACCTTCGCCAGCGAAGAAATGCTGAAAAGGCGACCGAATCTGCGACCGCATACAAAATACGAGTACGTAAGCGCGCGCACAAATCATTTTCGTCCACAAAAGATATCATAAACTGTACTCGCGGATAAAGAATAAGAATAAGGACAAGTTTTAGCGGCGAAAAAGGAGGATGTGCACTCAACACTCATTGCAATCGTTCGCATGGAAAGTATGCAATGAATAATTTTAAAAATTGGTTTAAAATATGAGCGCGGGATTTGTTATTTATCGTTTATGCTAAATACGTCCCAGATTTTAAGATTTCATAGTCTTTTTTTATTATTAACCAAACTCGCACAAGAATCCTTCAACTACACAAACAAACAAATATAGTTTTCTGAAGGAAAATGTATAATGATTATTTATAATTATTTATAATTTTAGTAGAAAGAATCAATTGCTTTACATGTAGAATTCATGTAATACGATTTATTTTCGCTTGTGGGAAAGGAGTCAAGTTATTTACGTCTTTGTTTTGAAAGGTTTATTAATGTATGTTTACAATTATTTGCCATTTTTATGCGAATTTCCTTTGCTTATTTTATGATCATTTTTCGTGGCGCCAAGTCTGACATATCTTAAATACTGATAGATAATTTTATGATGGAGAAAAACAAACTATGGAAATTCGAACTGATTCAAAGTTTTGAAAGATCATTTTAGTCATTTTTAAGGTGTTTATGAAGATTTTCCGAGATGTTATTGTTATGTTCGTGTTATGATCATTCTGCAAAAGTGATAATTTCCAAGATAAAAATATCATATTTTGAAGGTATAGTTCATAACTAGTGATAATAATAGATTACATTATAAGTATAATTAATGCAAAATTGTAACTATCAAATTTTTTTACTTTAGAAAAATTGATAGAAGGGTCAAAAAAACTAAAATTATTACGACAATTTGTGTTATCACATGTCAAATGTCATAATGAAATCACCAAAATTTTGTTTGAAGCATATTATAATCATGTTTGTTAAACATTCAATATTTGAAAACTTGATATCCATTTTTTTCTGGTTGGTTATCCATTTTAATGACAGGTGAAATAAATGATATTCATTTGTCCTCTTTTCGTAGAATAAAGCACATCATTTATTTAACATGTGAATAATATTCCATTTTTTGCTTCGATAAGATAAAATTTGATACTTTAAATGTTATTAAAATTAAAAAGTCCCTGGCGAAAAAAAAATGAGTATCAAATTGTAAACGTAGAAAAAATAAATTTAGTGTCGCATTCTCAGCTATTTAAATCTCTTAGCAGCGACTATTAGTTTTCAGGATATTTAAGTGCTCTAAAACTAATGGAAGGTGTTATTTCCGTAATTGCTTTGACAGAAATTCATTTATCATGTCCTACAATTAGTAAAGACCACACCGTAAAAATATTTTGATTTCAAATTTAAGTTCTTTAGATTATCAAATTAAATGAAATTTAAAAAAGAATAAAGTTACGTGCAAAAAGTCAATTGCAAAATTTTTCAATTTACTAAATAATCTTCACGATGAATCTTCTATGGTAAATTATTTAAAAATATAAATTCTTAACCTATCTCAATAAGTTTAAAAATTACCTCAAAATTCATGCAAATATTTTAAACGATGAAATGTTGCAAAATTTTCCTTCAGTTGTTCTTGTAATTCTTGGCACGTATTCGGGACAAAATCCATATCACAAGTCAAGCGTGCAGATTTACTAACGCTTGCTGTATGCATATGAAATGTCAATCATTTTATCATTTATTTTCCGATGAGCCGAACTGGACGTCCATGATAAATCATTATTTAAGCGCGTGCCATGGCAACTGATACGACTTTAAACCATCTCGGCCTGAAGCTCATTTATTTTCCGCGAGGCATTTTCTTCGGGGGGCAAGCAACATTAAATGCGCAATAAAATTGGATTTTAATGGGATGCTCGGGGACGCTGCGCCTTTATGATACCATGTAATTTCAAATATTTCGAAATATCTTCCGGAACTCTACATAAACTCTATTAAGTCACTGCTGGTTGGGGATGTAACAAACGCGAGGATTTTGGGGAAGCTAATGTGTAATTATCATTACTTCAGCCATCGTGAATTACAATTTGCAGTTTCACGCCTCCGTGAACTTTTAAAGATTTCTAATTAAAATTTAGTGATTGGTGGGAATTTAAATGCATCATCAAGTAATAAACGTCAGACGAAATTAAGATGTAAGGATTTATTGATATAACATCATTTTTGAAGGCTGTCAAAATAAATTTCTGGTTTATTTCAACTTGAAAAATGATAATAGTTTTTTTTGTTAATTATTTTGTGTATATGAAGACCAACTGTATTCAGTTTGGTGTTCATTGACGTGTTGTTGTGGTCGTTTTTGACATTTTCACACTTGATGTGTGGATAGCAAATGGTCCATGAAATAGAATATCTTTCTGTATTCCAGTTGGATATTTATATCCTTGCATCCATGCAGCTTTAATATATTTAAAGCATTCCAGAAAATAGCATTGCAACATTAATGCTCGATGGAATGATGACATTTACGACATTTCGTCTCAGAAAAAATATTAACTTTCAAAACATTATATTTTTAATCATAATTTCGCATAACTCCAATTTATTTTTAGTAAACTAACTTCTATAATAGTAATTTGAAAGTATAAGATGAAATCCAGATTAGTAAATTGTAATTAAGCTAGCAATAAATGTATGTTATTAAGTTTGCAACAAGTGCAATTCAAATTTGGTAAATATAATGGAGAAAGTATAAGTTTAATTCAAAAAATAATTTCTGAATTACATTTCTTTAATTGAATTTGCATTTTAGGTTTCTTATTTAAAAATAACATTTTCTGGATTACAAATTTCGGATTTGAAATTCTTTTGGTTCTTTTTTAATTTTATTTAACAATTCGAAATCACATTTTTTATACTTTAAAATTTAATTGATGTTTTCTGTAATACAACTAAAAATTATCAAATTATAAGTGAATAAACGTTAATCATCAGGAAAGAAGCTTTTTATTAGTGAATAATTCTGTTGCTAAAGTCATGTTGTTAAACAATCCTTCTTATTAATTTTTGTGTTATTTAATATCCATAGAAAATCTTATGCATGTTACCATACAAAAACAACTTGAAATACAAGAATGAAGAAAACATAATTACGGTTGATATCTTCAAAAATCTTTTTTAATGAAAAAATAAATTAAAATTCCCTTTATGAGTTTACAACTTAAATAACCCAGAAATGAATTACACGACGCTCATATTTTAATTTCACGTGCAGAGCGTCCGAAACGGCACATTCTTATCTCAAGTTGCAATTAAAAACGAAGACGAGCTTGGAACTTGAACTTTCAAGTTCAAACGCACCGCAAACACCTCTTTTTATGAAACGCGCCTCGCAATCTTCGAGTGTAACGACCCACTCTGCAGACATGCGTATCCAAAGTTTGGCGTTATTAATAAATTTAAGACTTAATTTTATTGCACGTGAAGATGCAATAACATCGAACAAAACATTGGATGACATCGAGCCATAAAGTCATCAATTTGGCGCAAGTTCGTTCGAGTGACGCCAATCAAAAACGTATAGGCTCGTTCATTCTTCGTTAATCAAGCGCACGCTCATTTCCAGCTCGCGTTTTGCACGATTGCCGATGATGGAAGGAGCATTAAGTAATCATCAGCACCAGCTCGAATGGCACGAGCAAAAAAGCAGTCCGCAGAGACACCAACCTCATCAGCGAACGTCATCGACATCGAATGCCATTAGTAGATCACGATCTCATTCAACCCGATGTCAATATTTACAATTTCGGCCTTTTTTATGAGGAGTATTTAACTGTCTATTATGTGTGTTTAATATTTAACAGAGATTTGGTTTTTTATTTCAAATACATTTCTGAAATGATTTATTTTTATAGTTGTTTTTTTTCAAATTTATTACAAGTTTTATCTCTTTTACAACTGACAATTTACTATTTATACAAGAGAGATCTGGTTTTTTCGCACGGAATCGATAATTTAATTACTGATGAATAATTGAACATTTATTTTAACACCTTCGTCCAAATTTAGGATTGTCCATTTTTATGTCAGGAAAAAATAAGATGACAAAACCTTTAGAAATCTCAATTTTGTTATTTAAAAAGTAAACAATTATGAGTATGATAAAATCTGCTCACTCAAGACTAATCATTTTTTAGAAATTTCACCTATTATTTAAAAAGATATCCATCATAAATCGACATTATCTAGTCACATTTCTGCAAATATTCTGATATGTTTGATTTAGTTATATGAAGCAAAAAACAGTTTTTATATAAATTGACTTCATTTCATTTGTGTGTGGGATTGAAAGAATTTTATGAACATCTTTTATTGGTAATCAATTTATACTAATTTATTGAATGTCTTTCTTATTCTACGTATTTAGATATGGTCGTAAACCCTTCACAAATATTGGAAATATATTTTCTTATTTCCAAGCTTCCAGTTCAACATTCCCACACAAAAGAGTATAGATTGAAGACATAAACAAAATCAATATTTTATTTATATATCAAAACAGATAAATGTCATGAAGGACCATCTCCAAAGCTATTATGTCAGAATTGAAGATGCTAACAATTGTATTCAATCATTATTATCTGAAATCTGATATTGAAGGAAGATTGCAAATGATTCATTCAGAAAATATTATTTATTTAATTGAAAAAGTTAATATATCTATCTGACGTACAAGGAAATAATTGAGTTATAAATGAGAGAATTTCTAACACATTTTCTTGGTTGCATTTTTTTTTCAAGAAGTTCACATCTTGAAAGGTATTTTCTTATTTCGTAGTATACTGATATAAAATCAAGGTGTGACCTAAATATAAATATCTAAATGAAGAGGAAGAAGAAGCAGAACTGCAAAAGTAAGAGGTGTAATTTGACAAAACGTTTCTTCGCCCAACATTAATTATTGATGAAATTGCTTGGAGTGTCATAATAAATTAATCGTCCCTTTTCAAACGAAGAGTTTGTCACAACCGACAGGGATAATTAAATAATGTGCCCTGTTTTAATTAAGTAATGCTCAATTAAGTAATAATTTCTCCAGACAACGTGTCTAAAATAATTAATTAAATAAATAAATTGACATCACAAATATTCTCGAACCAGAAATGTTTCTTCATTGTGACAGCATCAATTTTAATCAAAAAGGGTTAAAATTATCAATTATCATATGTCACATTTTCCTGAAATGTATGAAATTTATTACTTCGTAAAATTATGAATAAATAATTAAGAAACCAATTGTAAATTGTATGCTCTCAGAGAATTTCATGGAAATGCTTTCCTTATAATTTTAATAAGATCATCCCAAAAGTCCACGAGTCGTAAAGACAGGAAGAAAGCGTGCCCTCATATTCTTCCAAAATGACCTAAATTCCAATGCAGGGAAGAAAACTGACCCTTTTCCATTCCTCTGAGAAATTCGCCAAGCTTTACATGTCCATAAATAAAGAAATTAATTTTCCAGCTCAAACTCGCTGTCAAATTAACGTCTAATATCTTCATATACCCCTTTAACATCCATCCCTCGAATAAATTAATAAATAAACTTCAACCTAATATGCATCCTAAAAAGATAATACAAAAAATCGTAAAAGGCCGAGGAAAGGACTTTCTGGATGACCGTTTCTGCCCATTCACTTAAGTTTATAACTAAGGCTCTCTTAACTTTTAGCAGTTTTATACAAGTCTCGGTCCAGGATGCAATAACTGCTCGTTGTGGAGGGACGAATGGCCTGTAAAAGATACCCCTCCGAAAGTATTCTACCTCCAGAAGAGCATATTGCCGCATTTCGGAGGTTTTGAGTGCGAAAAACAGAGAATTATCAACACACAAAACGTGGAAACGATGCCAATAAATAAACATTATACGCACTAGTAAAAGCGTTCATGGACACTTTGTTAACAGTAATGTGCATTGTTTGTTTTTGTTTTGGCAATTTTGACAGAGTGCAAGAAACATCAATTGTTGAAGATAATAGGGAATTGTTTTACTTGTTTTAAGGACTTTAGTTAGTTTTTATTGAAAATATATTTGATACAAACTTGTAATATTAAAGTGGCGAGAAGGCAGCTGATGCCAAGCAATTTCCAAGTTGCAAAAAGTTTGCGTTGACTTTGATGCCAAACTAAGTGCAATACAAATGGTTAAAAGTTTGGGCATTTTCGAAAAAGGCAAAAAGTTTTTTATTGATCCCTAATTTATAGCAATCCTTATAGTTTATATTGAAAATTTCTAAATTTATCGACTTAAAGGTATCAATAATACCTATAAACTAAGAAGATACAATACAGTAATATAAATAATAATAATTTTATTTATTCCCATGGAATTTGTTCCCATGAATACTCACTTTCTGAAAGGGTTTATATCTTTTTGATTCATAATATTTTTGATTGATAATATAGATAATTTTAAATTGCAATAGGTTATTCACTAGTTGTAATTTAAAAATATACGTTTGCAGATTTATTTTTGATATTTTGGAACAATATTAGCATTTATCACTATATACTTTCTATATTACCTTTCAAACTTGATCTTTTCTTGGTTTAAAGAAGTGTTGAAACAATGGCACGCATCCAAACGCCAAACGCATATAAAACAGGAAGATTGCTCCTGAGGGTTGTAAAATGTTTTTATTGCATGGCTGAAATGTGAAGAAATGAGACATCTCCCCCTTGCAAATCTTTCGATTCCAACTATTTATGATTTACTGGATGTTTAGTAAATTCCCAAAAATCTAATATTTCTTATTATTCCATCCCTGAGATTGAAGAACTTAAAAAAAGGAATTTCAAAGAACCAATGGTTTTTTTAAAATTTTTGTTGTACAATGAAGGACTACAGATCAAGTAATTCCCAGGGAAGTTTTTAATGTCCTTGTGGAAATTCTTCACTTTCTCCTTGGATTTTAAGAGTGGTCGTTGCCAACGTTTGAAGTTAAGTTACGACGAGCGTACCAACTTGCTGATTGCTTTCCGATTATTTTCGATTAGGTGCGCGAAAAACTTGTTTACATAAGATCCGCATGTACGCGCGAATTTGTAATCGATGGCTTTATGCACGAGTTGAAGCAATCCGAAGTATTTCTTGGCTTACATCAACCGAGCGAATTCGACTTGAATAATTCGCACAAGATGTAAACATTTTTGCACACAAGGCTGAACGATTCAGTGTAATGCCATTAAATGGGAAAAGTAATTCAGTCAATCAACAAGAAGTTTTTTATTATTTATAATTTCTTTGGATACCTACAGAGGAAACTTTGATCGAGTTGCTTGAATCATTCTTCATAAATAAACAAGGTAATTAGTTTATAATTCCATTAGTACACGCATTAACAAGTCCATTTATGGTAAAGTTTATTGTTTATATGGACGTGTATCATAATTATTTATTATTTATTATTGAGATGTACTTATCAGTCAACATTTAATTAATTTCCTTAAGAAGATTTTGTGCAGACAATAACAATACCGTTGAATGAAATATTTTATGCCAATAAAACTTTAGATTAAAATATACTCATCTAGGATGTAAAATCATTCATAGAAATTATGTTAAATATCAGGAGCTTTTCACTTGTACTTGAATTTGGTAAGATAAAGTTTGTAATATTAACAATAAACTCTAAAGAGTTGCAAACATTGGAACAAAGCAACTTTTGGTAGAAATTATCCACCAAATTTCGGACTTCGGACAAACAAATAAATTCAAAAACTTTGACAGTTTTCATTCGTTCAGTGGTGTCCAAAATTTACAGAATTAACTGTAGGTCCCAAACAGTATAAAATTGCAAAATATTGTTTTGTCTCTTTGAGCTTTATTAAAAAATAAGGCTTCTGTGTTTTTTAATTCTTGGTAAATTTAAAAAGTTAGTTTGTCCTAAATAACCATTAAAATGAAATTCTTAAGTAATCCAATATTTTTATTGCCAATAAATGTGCAAATTATCAAGAAATATTTTCTGGAAATAACCAACCAAAAACAGTCTTAAAGAATGATTAAGTTTTTCAAAGGTTTCCAAATATACCGGTTCCTAAAATTTCCTAGAAGAATGTTTGCCATTATTTCACTCCTGAATTTTATTTATCTCTCTTTAGTTTTTTAGAGTTTAGCAATGTCTTCTTTTTCCAAAAACAGTAATTCTTGAAAAACTAAATATTTTAACCCTTCTTAAAGACCCACGACAAAAATAATTTATATTTCAACAAATATACAAAAGGATTCTCGTTGATATTTAATGAATAAAAAATATATGATTCCTCGGGTGATTTCCCTTATTTTTTCTTATAAAAAATTGAATAAAGGGAAAATTTGATAAGAGCATCCTTTACTTCCGTTCTCTATTCAACCGAATTTTTTCCTTATTAAATATTCATACGTCGCGATAGAAACGCAAAATGTAAGGAATATAAAATACAAAGGGTTTAATATCCGGAAAAATGCGAGGCAAGTAATGAAATTTTATATCATTGTTAAATATTTTTCTTATTCACAATCAATTTAATTTTGGACTTCATCTCGATATTTTTAAAATTTACGACTTCACCTGTAAATTGACACATTTACATACAAAGCCGTTTTTGCACAACCATGAAAGAAAAGCTCGAACACATTTTTCTTGGACGTACGCAAAAAAAGGAATGGCGAAGAAAATATGCGAAGCTGCACAGAAACCCCGTACAATAACGCGCACTATATATGATTTCACAGCTTCCACATACATACATATTATAGTCCAAAAGAGACTAAAGAAGCAAAAAAAGATTTCAATAAACGAATACCTAGAAGAAGGCATCTGACTCCAGTGGTAACAGCAAAAGAATGTAAGAATGTGGGAAGAAACGAGCAGGCAAACGTGGATGAATGAATGAATCCTTCCGGAAAATGTGTGTGGGCATCCTTATAACCATATTAAAAATAGGAAGCCTTATAATACTTTATATGACGCAGGATAAAATTATAGCATTTCCTTGCGTGTAATTTGCACGAATTCGTTCATTTTCTATTTTCATATGAGAATGGGTATTCATATATATCTGAAGGTTTCTGGATGATGTGGGAGGTATGAGGTGAGTTTGTTCGGTATAAATATGTCGGCTGATGTCATTCGCGCAAATGTGAGACCACCGGCAAAGAAAGATCAAGCGAAAGATGTTACATGTTGTCAACTGTTGGTTTGATGTTGTTTAGTCATTAACTCTACAAATTGCAATCAACAAAAATGTTATATAAAGAAACTCCTGAATTTTGGTTCTTGTAGCCAAAATACATCTTATCAGCAACGTTTCTAAAAAAGGATTACATGTGCAAAAAGCTGCTGAATTTATATTGATCATATCGTAATCTATTTTTGATCCCAATTGTTGATAGATTCCACCCACGTCTGTTCAGATTCACTTAGCTGATCGAATTTACCATATCAATAGTGGATCCAACATTATTTGTATAATAATATGTGTTGTTGAAGGATCCTTCTGATAATACTCACTGATACTAAAAATAAATCCACCAAAGTGATATTCTTTGATAGAGTTTCCTTTGAAATCAGTTTGTTGCTAATTACCACAAACTAGTTCTTAAAGACTGATTCTAAAAAATCTTGGAATGTAGGAAACGTATGGTTGATATAATTTCATTTGACATGACAGGTAAAGTGATGATTTTCTGTGATCATTCATTTCTACGACTGAGACCATCATAAACAGTTTTGGATCATCTAATTCTTTGGGTATAAATAAAATAAAGTATTACATTTTATTTGATTTTAAAGTGTGAATGAAACTCTAAAGAATAATTTTGTAGTTTTTTTAATGTCAATTAACAATGCAAAAATATAAATTGATAAAGATTTTAAAAATAATCGTTTCTGACGATTGAAAGTTGAAATAGAATTTATTTTTTTTATCAGGTTTTAGTTTCAAAATTATCCAAGGTTTAAAATAATTGTAAATTTCCAAGGTTATGAAAGAAATTGCTATTTGATTAAGGTTTATATATACTATTCTGAATAATGGTTTTTCTTATGTCTAATTATTAAGGCAAGAAGAATCAAAATACAGCTAAACTCTAAAACTGCAAGAATCTGAGGATCTGAAAGAGTTAAAACTTTCAAAAACAAACATTTTTCCGACCTAGTTCAACGGAAGATATTCTTGATTGACAAAGTTTAACTTTGATGATGATTATACCTCTTGTTAATTGTTGTATATATTTGTTATTATTCAATGCCAAATTAAAGTTTAAATCAAAATTAAAGATTAGGCTGATCTAATTCAACCATTCTTGATGATTTTCTAAGTTCTGAGGATGGTCTGATGATGAACATACCTCTTGTTTATGGCAATATTTATTTATTATTATTCAGTGCCAAACATAAGTTTTATTCAGTTTTACCTTCAAAATTACTTATGGTTTACAAAAATCGGTCAATTCCCAAGGGAAAGAAAATAAAAAAAATGGAAAATTTTTGGTTTAGATCTATGTCTAGTATTCTGAAGAAAAACTCATTTTGCGACTCATTTTGAAACCAGAAAGAATTAAAATAAAGGTAAACTCTAAAGCCAGGATTTAGATATCTCAAAGACTCAATACTTTCAAAAATAAAGATTTGTCTGACCTAGTCCAACCAAAAACATTCTTGATTGACAAACTTCCATCTGCTGATGATCATACCTCTTGTTTATTGTGATATTAAGATATCTAGCTGAACGTCCACAATCCCAACACCGAAGAGAAACACTTAATAAGTTAACTTGTTTATTTCCTTCCACTCTCAACGAAGATATTGGGAAGAAGCGTCCTTCCACTAACGAAGTTGTCTGTCTGCCAGACTCGACAGATCCTGGAAGTCTTACTCCTGCTGCTACTTCTTCTACTCCCACAATCCCGATGTTGTCTGCTCGTGTCCATCTGCGGCTTGTGGCAATTTGTTTTGATTACAAATTAAGTAAATTTACTTATTTCTCGTTGTGTACATTAGGCATCGAGCAATACACTTCTTCGTTCTTTTTCCTTCGTTCTTTTCTCACTCATTTCATGCATTTCCGTCCAGATCTTCATCAACTTCTTGCTCGCTGTAGACACTCTCAATAATAAGCAGCAACTTATTTACTGGGAGGCGGATTAATGTAATTATAATTTAGCTAATTTATTATTCAAACTTTTTGATGCTGTTGTGCTATTTTTAGACGTTCACAATTACAGATTAATTTTCGGGATTATTTTTCCGGTGTGGGTTCAGCTAATTAGATTTACATTTGGAAAATTAACAGACAAAAGCTAAATTTAAGATGAGAGATGCGATAGGGTTGTATTGTGTGAGATAATTTGAAAGTTAATTAAAACCTGTCGCTGAATTAGATTCAAAAGCGAGAGGTGGTAGGTGGTAAAATTGCAAAATTGCACTTTGGCTCTTTTGGCTTTCCAATTTTGGCCTTTTCAACATGTTTCTGAGCACGTTTGAAACAAATCAAATTTTGGAAATATGAAATTTTTATTACAGGCCCGAAATTCATAGCATTCATTTCCATCCATAATTGATGTATCATCATGTCTCATAAATCTCATAACGAGGTAACATTGTAATAAATCTTTCTCCAAATTGGACGCATTGCGGATATGAAACAATTATTCTCGAGTGAGCTTTGTCTCTTTGATTACATTTATTAATATAATTGCTTATACAATCCCAACACGTTTGGTTCTCAACAATGAGAAATGAAAAACATAAAACCAATGAAAGTGTTTTCAAGAATGATTGTCATTAATGAAAACGCATGTAGCGAAATTAACTTGAGCAATAAAAAAGTTTACTTTAGATTTTTATCAACTCGTCGCGTTTAAAGGCAATAAAATGTTGTTCACTTTGTAATTGGAATATTCCCATACATAAAACACACGTACTTAGTGAACATTATGGAAAACGGACTTGCGAGTACATGTCACACTATTAAATTACCAATTTGCCTTATTTGTAAATCCACAGAGTGTCTCAAATTCTCATCAAGTTCAGACAACTTTTTCCCATAAACTCATCCATAGAACGAAAATAAGTTTTGTCTAAATTAATGAGAATTACTTAAAACTGAATCCCTTTTATTGGAAGAATATTTGCAGAAAGGCTTTTAAACAGAAGAAAATTGGCTTTGATGATATTGTATGACAAATTAAATAGATTTTCATGGGGAAAAGCACACCTTATTAGTAGACGAATAATAAAAGCTTTGATAAAGTTGTACTCACCAAGTTTGGTCACGTGGCTTTCACAATTCACATCCAAGATACGAACCAATCGGGCAAAACGAATAACAAGACATCCAGCCAACAAGCAAGCAAGTTATAAGAACTAAGAAGCAAAAACGATTGGATCAAGTAATGCAGTCGCACAACATTGAATTAATTAGCAAATATTATTTGTATTAGAGAACATAGTAATTATTTCTAATAAGGAGATCATTTTCCATAAAAAAAAGAAAACAAAAAGTAAATTGTTATTAAAACTAGTAAAAAGTTATTTATTGTATAGGAAGTGATTAATTCAAGTTAATTTGAACTGTTTTTGTGTTAAAAATAGATATCAGTCTGTACTCATCAAATCAGACAACTAAACCAAAGTACAAGAATGTATTTTAGTCAACATTCATAAAATATCGCATGAATGAAAGTTCCCATTTATAAATAACTTAGACGAACATTCACCTACAATGAGAATTAACTTCTGTGTTCGAATATATTGAACCATATGAACCTTGTAATATCGTTCAATTTGCTGAAAACATTCTAAAACTGTCTGAAAAATATGTGAGAAATCTGTGAGCAAATCCGATACTTAAATCTTACATGTAAAATTTGTGTTCAAAATGCAATATTTTAAAATATACTAGCAGTCATATTCAACAATTTGTTATCAAATGAATATTCATTTCAAATATGTTTTGCAATACAAACATGTTCTAGAATTAATTAATTAATTTCATGTCACAAATGAGTGAGTACATATCAACAACTAATTGTTTTGTACATATTAGTCTTTCTTGATATGTTACAATTCCTAATTTGTTGAAAGATAACGAACGACATGTTCGAACATGTTTTCGCATTAATTCGCATGTTTTTCTCGGTGACCACCTAGATGCTGGCTGTAATTTGCTACATGACTAGTGACATATGTAAAATGTCGAATATGCCAAGAATTCATTGACTAATTCAATGTACAATTAATTCAGTTGACGTGACAGGCTTGCAAATACGTAAATTTAAAATTGAGATCATTAAGGACTGGAGGAATCTGAAGTATTTGCAAGTAGTCTTTATTGGATGCAGTAAGTTATTTTGTAACATGATTAGGCTGCAAGAAAATAATGTGAGTGGTTGAAAAATTAAGGCACTGAGAAATAACTCTTCAGGTATTGGCAATTCAAGTTACATCTTGTAAGAAGTTTGGTATCATTTACCATTAAGAAATCCATGCCACTTTCTATATTTAATCATATTATAAGCAATTAAATAATCAAAAACAAACATCGGTGAAATTTCCTATAATTATTTATTTGTTGTTTATAATCTTAATATTAGATCTGCAATTCTGATTTCCTTTGATTTGTCTTTGCTTCCCTTTTCTTCCTTTGACTTGTCATCTTCACTATAATTTGATGTCTAAACCAGCATCCTATTTCTGAATCATTTCCAGAAGAAGGAAGAGGAATTTTTCTTTTTCTGGTTGTTTACTGAATTAGTATACAAAATGATATTTAATCAATCAATCAATTTGATAGGTAAGAAAACATAATTTCGAAGTTTGCCAAATTTTTACCAGGTGTTAAACAATGATTTTCTAAAAGAGGGATTTGTACAATTTACTATTTAAATAACTGAATGAGTTCGCATATTCATTAAATAACTGTCATTTCCGCTTTAAAAAGAACCATAAACAAGATAACAAAATGTTTTACCCATTTTCATATTATTATCAGTCTTCCTTTCATGTATTAATCTATATATTTGTATGCTGAACGAGTTGCTATCTGAAAATTTTGTCAAATAAAGACAGCAACATTCTAAAACAGCAACAATTAGCGATTTTTTGGGTTATCCTTATTGTACTTTTTATCATGGTTGTAATTGACGTATTTAAATACTTTTTTCAATTGAAAATAAAGAAAACCCACTTTAAAAATAATTTTAATAATTTTTTGATTTGCAAAAAAAGAAATGAAGAAATCATTGTAGATATTTGTCCTGTAAATGTCATTACTAAATACGACCCTGCTGGCAAGTAATTGACTAAAATGCAAGCAAGCGCTAAACAGGCGGAAGCATTTAGATAAGCGTGCCAGAAATAAAACGCCGGAATTTTCCATTTCCACTCAGTCATTCAGCAAAATGCCAAAACATCAACATTAACTGATTAGTTGTATAAAGATATCAAACCCTGACAATTTTATCTAATCATCTCTATTTTAGTTAACCTTTCATATTTCTGTTTACTATGAAAAATGCAAAAATAAAAATAGCTTTAATATCATTTTTATTGAGCTATCTTCAATTAATTTTATTATTAATGAGATGAGAAACAGAAGGATCATTAAACTAAAAATAAAAATTCGCGAAAATTACGTTTTAAATTTAGTTACATAGTACAAACTTCTAAAATTTATTTTGCCAAATTTTAAAATGATGGATGTTCCAAATTTTCGTAATTAATTTTGATCCTAAAGAGGCTAAAATTACTTTGATAATAATACTCTCTTGAAGGAACTAATGAGGTGTTATTAATGTGATGCTTTGAAATTTTGAATGATTTCAAACACTTTCAAAGTATATCCCAGCTGATTGTACACAGGATGAAAGGAAATAAATGAAATTTCAATTTTAATTAATGATCATGTTCGTTTGAAATATTCTCCTTTGTTACTAATTTGTAAATCACGGTTTTCTGCTACCAAGGATGTGAAAACATTATAAGTAATCTTATTCATAATAATATTAAGAAAGTATAATGATTAGGAAATAATTCATTAAAGATGTTTTTGGATGGAAAACCAATGACATTGATAAATCATATAAATTTTGTTAAATTTACCAATTTACCAATATACTAATATGTAATATGCAAATTATGGAATTCTTAAGTGAGCCATCCTTCATTCCACATTTTTGGACCATCGAATTGGGAAATACAAACTCCCTAAATATTTGATTCCTGTCCCTCATAATGGGAAATATCCCTCCCTATGTTAAATGCTTCCACATATCTGCACACAGCTAAAAATGTCAGAGTATTGGTAGTAGATTACTAGACTACTGGGTTATTCATATCTACTCCCCAAATCCTCGAAGTGCGAGCAGGATAAGGACAAGGAAGAAATAACGCCATACATTTCTAAGTACATCGCATCCAAATTAGCGTCGTTCGGCCTCAATCCAAGCGAGACGAAGGAAGAGTTCAGCTTCCAGAAAGTTGTGGGAGCGAAGGGACCTCTTGCAGTCGTAGAACATTATCAAAATCCAAATCGCACAGCACAATCGTTTAGCTGATGCTCAACTCGGCATGTAAATGCCCTCCTTGTCGGTCTATTACCACCAGTTCATCCCGTTCTTGCATGGAGGGAACGTGCACGTATTTAATTTCCATACTTAAGAAAGAAACAAAACGGAAAATTCATTAAAACGTCGTATTTCCAGCTCAAAAAATGAACGCTCAGTTTGGTCTAGCTTGGATAAGATGGGTCCTTCTATCATGTCTTCTATCCTGTTATGGAAGAAATGGTAATCGGAGGAGGAGGAGAAGGCAAAGGAGCAGACAAAGGCAACGAAACTGGAAACTTGGGTAATTCATTACTGATCTTCATGTCGAAGTGGAACTTCTCAAGTGATAAGAGGATAGGGTTACTTATTTACGTATAGTTTGCTCAAGAAGGAACTTTAAGTGTTTGGAATGTTGGATTAAAGATAAATATAAACAATCTACCAGAATGTGATATCATGTGATATCTTGCATTTATTTATTGTTAATAAATCTTCAATAAGATTCTATAATTTTAGTTCCTTTTTTATCCTGATTGTTGATTTGCATGAAACCAAATTAAATATAATTTTTAGTGTAATATATCAACTTTTAAACAAATGAAGAAAAATTGAATGGCAATAACCACAAGAAAATGTCGAGATGTCTCAAGAAAAGAAAGGGCTCTGTGATAATACCCCATAAAGGAACATCTTCATTCTGCAGGATAACGTACCAGACGACAAATCATTTACCACTGACATTTTCAATTTGCTTTAATGCTCCTTCGCAAATCCACATGAAAGCATACAAAGTGTCTAATAAACTCAACCAATCTTTCTTTTAAGAACTAGGGCTCAAATAATTTAGGATCATTTATTTTTGGTTTTCTTGAAATGTGTCCTATTTGTCAAATCTTTAAATTATGAATTTGAATAGTTCCAATGATCTGCAGTTATTTTTTGGACAATTTTGCACAATGTTTCACTTAGTTGCAAATTATTTGCGTTGTACGTGTCTTTACATCATTTTCAAAGGATAACATTTTACATTTACTTTTTGGTTTCATTGGTTTACCTGTTTACATGTGAATAGTTCTTCGAAAATTTTTGAAATATCCTTAGAACTTTAAACACCTTTTTGTATTTAATTTATTTTTGAGATAGCTTTCAATCAGAAGGTAAAAAAATTTATATTTTCTGAGATGCTTTTCGAATATATATTAGTACGTAATTCTTATCATAAATTGTCCTTTGAAGCAACCAAACATTTCTTCATTATAAATCCTCCTGATCCTTAATCGGTTTATTATCACAACTTCCATATTTGTATTTGTATGTCGAAGAAACAAGAATTTAAGAGCACCAAACTCACATGAACGTTACGTAGTTCTTCAGCCTGATTGGCTTGATTTTTTTCATAAATTTGGCCCCAAAAGTTACGTACGTAGGTACAGCGAAAATAATTTAATGAATGAAACACAACTAAAAAATTAAAGAAACCATGTGAAATAAATGTGCAAATCAACGGAACAATGCAACCTCATGCTCTTGCACAATCATTCCTTAAATGTACCCATTGCTCGGCTTCAAAGCATGGAAGAACTCATTACAAGCGACCGACCAGCCTCCATACTCATTCGCTCCTTAGCTGAAGATTTCTTTGCTCCATCCACAATCGATATTCAGATGTGGATATCCAAGCGACTCCTACATACATTGGCTTGACACGAGCTTGCTTAATCAGAAGCACGCCCGAAGAAGAAACGTACGAAATGCGTTCTTCTTGTTCATCGACATGGACGTGACAGTTCTTCTTTGCAAGCCGAGCATGAGTGGAAGCTCGAGACAGACCTTAAATAGAAAACTCATAAATATGTCACGAAAAATATTCAAATACCGAACACATGCATGTTTAATGGCGGGGACAATTTCTTCAGCAATAACCAACCAAACGCTAACGAATCGTTTCTCATATATTCGAGAAGAAGAAGGATCTGTCAATGTTCCAAACCACAACATTTGTTGTTGTCTTTAGGTATCATTTTTTATGGCGACATTTCTAAATGTTTATTGTAATTTTCAATTGTTGAAGTTTCAATAAGAAATTAAAATTTTTGTACCTTTTCCAATAGCAATTCAATAAGTATAAAATATAATTTATAAATTGTAGCATATATAATTTAGATTTGTTATATGTAATGTAGTTTAATTAATTGTAATTCAAATTTGGTAAATATGATTGGAAATACAAAATTTTAATATCAAAAATGATTTTATGTATTTCAGATTAATCAAGCGAAATTGACAATGCATCAAATAAAATTCAGAACAGTTGAAATGTTAATCAAATTAGTGCCACTCTTTATTAAATAATAATTCAGTTGTTTTATAGGCAAATTATCAGTTGATAAGGATAATGAAATAATTAATGCAGTATTAATTAACGCTCAATTTTTAAATATTTTTTTTTTAACTTATTCAATTAAATTTGAATTATATGTAAAGCTTTCTGAATTTGATATGACAATTACTGAATTTCATTTCATGAATTGAAAGTGATGTTTTTTGGATTACAATTAACAGATTTGAAAATCATTTGATATTTTCTCGATTTTATTTGACAAATCTGAATTACATTTCTTTTATTTTAAGATTTCAAGGATACTTTCTGAATAGGAAACGCGTAGACTAATAAAACATCTATCCTGTTTGTCCTTTATCAAAAAGCAGATGATTTTTCCACCCAAGGTAGATGCGAAAATTACTCTTCAAGTGGTTTTATGTTCAATATTGGTAACAATGAATTGTATGAACTAAATAAATAATTGGGTCATTCTTGTTATTACTACCTTCTTCAATTTTCTAATAGGTCATACTTCAATTAAATTCACTTGTACAATGTACTACGTTTAAAGATAATAAGCTTGTAATGAGTTTTTGCAATAAGCACATTCGATGAAAATGAAAATGTAGAATGAAATGATAAGGAATCATTTGCATTAAGTCCGTTTAATGTTGGTGTAATTATTGTGCCAACAATTAATGCAAATGCAAATGTGAAGACATTTACAGGTGTACTTATCTGCAAATTTTACATTAATTGTTTTTATTGGTGGATATTTTAAACTCACTTCAAATTTGTTTGTTACTAGATAAAATAATGTTTGTTTTCAATTTAAAATAAGAAACCATTTTAATAAGAACATTAGATAATTGATTTTTTACTAATAACTTTTAAGAGTTGGAATTTAAATTTGAGAAAAACAAGATTGAACTGCATTGGTTCTAGAAATTTTCAGTGTAAAATATGACACAATAATATTTATCAAACCGAGCATCTTAACACTACAAGAGATACATAGAAAAAGGGCATGTCAAGGCGTGGAAATGTCACCGAAAACATGTAAATGCAAATGCAAACGATGCATAATTCTGCGACGACTTGGCTCGTTGCCAAATTCGTGCTAATAATTCACTTTGCTGCAATTTGTTACCATTGCCTTCCGCGATGCTCTTTTTCTGCTTGACTTCCATTCTCGACCAATTTATTCACATTCCATCTGCTGATTATATCCTCACAATAATTTCTGCAACCATCCGAGTGCAAACATTCAAATAAAAACTTGAGAAAATCTTTAATGCATTTCGTAACACCTGCGAACTTTTCGAGAGACCTTGAACTTTCCTTTGGAAGGGAAATGCAAATTGCGTCCGAAGCCTCAAGTTTAAGGTTTCAATTATGTTCCTCCTTTTTTTCATGTTCATTGAAAGTATTCATATTCGAATCCTGGGCGCAATAAAAACAAATGACCGTGAAGTTTCCGTATTCTTTCCATTCTATTAAATTGTTTGTTTGAACTCGTATTTGCAATGTTGAGGCAGGACATTATTACATGCCGCTACTTTCATTTTGATCGTTTCGTGGTTTCCGCTTTTGGAGATGCTTTCGACCAGGAAAACGAAGAAGCACGAAATGAGAAGAATGTGAGTACCACATTAAAATTGGTCAATTTGCCCTTAGCACATCATAGATTTTTATTTTCGCATTTTGTTTTGCAATATTTTCGTCTCATCCAATATTTATTATATTCCAGGATGTTATTTCATTATTTCATATATTCAAACAGTATAAGAATATCGGGAGCAATTTGATAATTGAGAATCACTGAGAGCATTGACAAAAATAATTCTTAAACAAGCACAAGGAAAGTCAACAAAGAAAATGCGAACTTCGTCAAACAAAAAACGTCGGTCGCTACACAATAAACTCGTAGATATAAGTGTAAATGCAAGTACAATGAGCAAGAAGCAAACAGCAAAGAGTAACAAAAGCAAAGTCGTCGTGGGTTCATTGATTGAGGATGGTAAATGTAGCAGAAGTTTTTAGGTTGTATCAATACAGACGGAATAAACTGGTAGCCAAGGAAATATCCATGGCCAGACATGATCATGGGTCAAAATGGTTTCAAGACTGAAGATGTTATCATTGGATCAAATATATCATCTACAAGACATGATGGATTGTAATTAGTCTTTCAATCGACCAATTGACATTGAAATCCAAATTGGAAGTAATTATGACCAAATATATTTTGCCCTCTGGGTAAGGAACTATTAAATTTCACTTTGGAATTCTATGAGTGCAAGAAATATGATACAAGAAGAGCAGCAGATGAGAACTAATAGAAGCCAACCAAACCAAACGGAAAGTTCATAAGTAAAAGACTCTTCTTTGAAGATGTGCGGATCCACAATGAAGAGAAGATCCAAGAATAAAAAGTTGCACGACCATTTTCAGAACAAAACTTTTTACTTTTCCTTTTTGCGGGCTTTTTGTGCGCTTTGTTCGTGTACATCTTCGCGTCTTTATACGAATTTGTGGTTGTTGAAGCAAAAGTTCATCGCGCTCAAAGAGAACTATAATGGGTCCTACTTACACATTTCTTCTCCGAGCACCCAAACCTCGGGCCGCGAATTGACCTCGACCAGCACCGTCGGGGTGCACACCAGCAGGACCATCAGATCGGCGATGCTCAGATTGACGAGGAAGATGTTGGTGCTGTTGCGCATATCCTTCGTCTTGAAGATGACGATCGGCACCATGATGTTGCCCACGACGCCCAAGCACATGATGAGTATGCAGAAGACCATCGACGTGGTGCGGATGTACGATGGGAACGCGGGGTTGTAGCCGCCGCCGCCGCCGGCCGTGGAGGTCGCGTTGGCGTGGGTGGCATTCTCGAGGAGGAGCGAGCCGTTGGCGAAGAGGTCGGTGGCGTTGAGCAGGAAGTTGGACGCGCTGCCCGCCGTCGAGAGGAAGAGCGTGGTGATCGTGGCCGACGTGGTGGTGATTGCAGACGAAATCATAGCACATTGGCGCACGCTGGCGGAGCTGGTGGCGTTCGCGGTTCAGCAGGTCGCGCATTGTCGTTCACATGTTTCCGCTCGCTGGAGGCGAGAGCGCGGTCGGAGCGCGTGCGACGGCGATGGCGACCATCGAGTGTGTGTGCCGACTCGTCGCGGCGCGTTATTAGCGCGCACTGGCGCATGACTCCACGGGACCGACTCCTGCTGCTCCTGGCGCGGACGGAGGACACCCACTCGTTCCGACGACGACGACGACGACGGCGAGTGCGCCGGACGTCGCTGGATGGAAATGAGAAAGCGGACTGCGAGATTTCGTCCACATACTCTGAGTGCGTCCCACGAGACGTCCGATACGTTCCGAATGGTATTTAACTGATACCATTTGTATGAGACGAATAAATACAAGTAATAAATCAATTAGCGCAATGTTTGGTGGCCTCGTGGTCTCTCTTAGACGTCATACATGTTGTTTGTTGTCTTACTTCCAAGAATCGTTGCCATTGCTGCAAAATCTCTTATAGTTGTTTTTAATGGTTTTTGATTTGAATTTAAATCCATAAGTTTTTATTCATTTATTGACTTCCAGCTAGGTAAAATACCTAAATTTATTGTTTTTATACATTATTCAGTGAAAACCCCATTTTTTTCTTTAAAATTGAGCAAAAACAAAGTTTTTATTAATGCATTCGGATTTTGCTTCGGTGCATATGTACTGAAATAGTCCTTATGACGTCATAAAATCCATTATGGCCGCTCTTATGCAATTTACATTGCGGTAACTAAGGCTTAAAACTTCGAATCCTTAGCAACCGAATCAATAAGCCAGTGCAATTGCACTGCTGCTGTTATCAGTACAAATGCACTGAAGGATTTCTTTTTAAAAAATTCAAAATTTAATTAAATACACTTACAATCTTGCAAAATAGTATAGCTTGGCATTAAATTAAAGCTAATTATATAATATTAATATATTCTATTTATCTGTTCATTTATACTAATTAAATCAAGACAAATGAATGAAATAAAAATTTACAAAAGATATTCTTTGTATTATAATTAATATATACAAAAACTTCTTTACTTTGGATGGTTTGTTTTACCGCATCCACGTTACTCTCCGTCCTACAGTTTACCAGATTTTCGGTTCCTTAGAAAACTTTTTGAAGGAGAAAAGCCTTCAAGTCTGAAGATCAAGTCAGGCAGGATATCGAAAACTTCTCGCAGTACAAACTAACCACATATTAGAAAGAAGGACTTGATAAATTGCCAGGAAGATGAGAGAAGGTTATAAATAATTGTGGTGAATGCATAATAAATTAATGTGTTCAATTTCTGGTAAAAAAAACTGTTTTATATATTTGGATTTAATATTTATAAAAAAATATTTGCTCACTAATGAATATCCTTTAAGGCATTAAAAATTCCGTTATTTCAGTGACAAGGATGCTTATTAAAACTTGCAACTTGCAACTTGTTGTTGTTTAGATGTTACTTCTGTAAGGATGAGATATTTCACACTATAAACACAAATTAATATCAGATTTGTTATATTACAATTATTTCAAGATAAGATCACTATCACTACACGCAAAAGTACTACTTGTTTTGGGAAGAAATTATTAGTTTATTGACTTAAATAATATTAAACTTACTTAACATGAATGTATACTACCAAATGAACACAAGAACATTTGCTGTTTCGTTGGTCGCATAAAGTTAACACAAGCCGAATCATTTATATTCAATGTGAACAATAATTTCACAGGAATAAGAGTTTGAATTTTATTTAGTTTTATCATAATAAAAAGGGATATTCTCTTTTTAATGCAACGACCGAAAAATATGGAAATATCATTTGCTATCATCATTCTCTGTAATGGAGCGTCAGTAAAGATAAATTTTGTTACTTGTAATTTGATTTTTAGATGCTAAATCTGCAATAATTCTAGAAAATAATTTTTAGTTGTGCTTCAAAAAGGAAGTAGTCCAAATTATTCACTCACTTATAATCTTATAAAAGTATTGCAAGCAAGGAACTAAATTTTAAGTTTTTGGTTTAACTTCCTAGATAGCAACCTAATGAACATTGCAAAAATATTTTAATATTTTTTTATGGTTACAGAGCAACTAATTATTATTCAAAGCCCATACATACTTCCACTAAGGAGCAACCAAATTATAGAAAAATATCCAAGCAATGTGAATGCATTCTGACATTAATACTAATACGTTTCCTCAACATGCACAATTTCTTCTGCAAAATTAAACTCAACTTTTATTCAACGCCAATGTAATTGATTAAAGATAATGAGGAAAACTCAATTATTCAGGAGGTTGAATGGGAACGGACAATTGCCATGTCCACAAGGTTCATTCATTTAATAAATGATTAATTGGTACCAATCTACGAATGCACTCTATGTTAATTACGTTGAATAATGAAATTATTACTAAACAATGCTCAACTAACGAGCAGGAATCATTGGAAAGTACACGCAGAAGGAACCAAATTTCCCAGTTCTTATTTAAATTCAATTTTATCTTATATATACATCGACCAAGAAAAGTGAGAGAATAAATGTACCATGTAGCAACAAACTATCTAATAACAAACTATGCAACAATTATTAATGAATCGAATGATAATCCATTTTCTTACATGTCTACATTAACCAGCATTATGCAATTTTTATGTTCTAAAAATAAATGTAAATAAATACTAAAATGGAAAATATAACAGAACTCAGAAATATACTTTCAATATTAGTCTGTGCAATAGCAAAATATTGTCCTAGGCTCTAGATTTAAATGTCAATTATCTGTGGCAGTCGATGATAAGTAAACGTTTTGTCTGTGTCAAAGAGAAGGGTATTCCAGTTAAGGTAAAATATAGCAATTATAAACTGTTATTTTTTTAATTGCATTATAATCATCATAGATCATTAATTATCATTGCTTTTGATCAACTTGTACTGTAATGATTTTTAAATTAAATATAAAGTATTTAAAACATTTACATTTACCTCAAACATTGTGCTTTTTAACAGGATGCAATTGTTTCTTTTTTGAATTTTAACATTGGCTATGTTTTATTTTTCGTTGTTTTTTTTTCGATTTTGTAACCTACTTTTTCAGGTGTGCTTAAATTTCCATATGGATAAAGAATAGACCAATGGTAAAATTACATAATGATAATCATAATACCTTATTGTACCTAATTTGGAAGTCATTATTTTGGTAATTGAAAACCCAATGAACCTGATAAAAACTGACAATTTTTTAGAAAAACATACAATTTTTTTTTCGTTATTGACAAACACATTTTATTTTCATATCAATTATACAACCTATTTTAGTATCATGGCATAGTTATAGTATTTTGGTTTTTGGATATACACTTATAAGGATTATTCCTACTTATGTAATCGGAATCATATTCTTTTCTTTATAATTTCAAACTTGCAAATCAGGAAATTTCAAATTTACAGGAAGAATGTATGATATATAAACGAATAAACACCTCCACATATTCTTCATATTAGCAGAGAATAGAAGTAGATACTGGTACATGGACTCACTCTACCAATTAGTTTAGACCCCTTCCAACGAAAGACAATCTCCATAAATAGCGATGGTTCGACAGCAGCAGGTTGATAGATTTACGACAAGCAGTCACTGCATCAGTTCGTTTGACAAACGAATCCACTCTTGAAGAACTGGATTAATTTGAAAATTTCACTCTTCAGTGGAATATCCTTAAACAACCAAAAATAGAGTCCTTGTTTTCGGAGTGATCCTTCGTGCAGCAATAAAAAATATCTTACTTCAAACCAATTTTATAATTTAATGGTGGAATAAGTTGTTAATTTATAAAATCCAGTGTTACCTGTTACATTCGCCTAGATACACTTTCGCCAGAGAAAGGTAAGATATGCAAAGAACAAGAACTTGAACTTGAAAATGTTTTTGCAATATTTACAATTACAACATGCAAATATCGAGTAATAAAATCAACATAAATAGACATAATTTAAAAAGTACAATTCTAACAGTCCTTTCGACTATTTTAATATATACACTAATCATAGATGTCTATCAGGATATTAGAATGGTTGAACATGATTGTTGAGTTTCCTGCATAATTACGATACTACCTCAAGCATTTAATCAACATAGGATGTACAAGCATCCATCAATAATTGCAAAATCAGTAAATTGCATAATCACGTAATGGGCATACATCCTTGTAGCAAGCCTACAGACAGACATCTTCGAGCTACAACAATAATTGCAGAAGGGATTAACTCAATCATATCTAATGTATTTAATTAGAATACAGTAATTATATTTGAATTAAACGAGTCATGCATAATTATTCCATAATCGCAATATGGAAATTCATGGAAAAAGCCTATGCTGTTTCATACCAATCTACGGTAATTATCGTGTAATTTTAATTATTTAACACTAAGTTTCATTCATATTGATAGGATTTTAATTTTTATACTCTCATTTGCTTTGTCATGTAAAGTTATTGACATACAGGTCTAATTTTCCAATTAGTTCGTTTTGTTCAACATATTAAAAAGACATTAGATGAAATATTTAAAAAATTATATGGTGGATGTCTATAATTATGATTATTTGTTGTTTTAAGTCCTTGATTCTTGCTACTTCTTGCATTTGATTGCATTTGCGGTAACCATTCATTCATTTGCTATGCAATGTTCCACTCGGTCGCTTTCCAACGCTTTTGACACAATTTCGCAAATAATTGCCATGCTGCGTTTGAAGGCAATAACCTATCAGTTAATCGAGTTTAATATCAAACAGCAAAAACAAAGAATAAGACGTTATATTGTGCAGAACAATTTTTACAAGAACATCATTTTTGATCATATGAAGCTGTTCGATTTATTACTCAAATTGGCAGTTGGCATGAGATAAGGAAAAATAAAATCAAGTGTGAATTATAAATTGTAGCAGATTTGTTTGCAAAAATATAGTAAGATGACGAAATATTCAGAAGAGGAAAGAAATATTAGACAATATTTAGCACAAGGTCTATCAACTCGCACTTGCTCACTACCAACTCACTTTTAATGTTCCAAGTTACAAATTATAATATTTGCATTTACTGAGTGTCTGGGATAATAAAAATTGCCAATTAAAAAAAATAATAATACCAACTGCTGCATCAGAAACCATTAAAAATTTGTGTATTCTCCTGCAAAATATCTTCCGATATATGATTAATCAATTAATTGATTAAATAATTTAAAAAAATGAAAGTCCTTTATTAAACTTTATAGTCCAACCCTGTATATAAAGCAATTAGTTTTAATTTTACAGTTCAGTAAGTTCCATTCTTTATATATTTAGTATTACTTTAATTTTACACTTTTAATTCGAATTAAATGTGATCAATAATTATGCGTTAATTAGTTCGAGGTCTTTGTTATACTACCATGTGATAATCTATTCATATTTGCATCAATCTACCATCGATTAAGTGCTATATTTCCGGCAAAAAAATTCAATAGAAACCGGAAGTAACTCAAAAATATTTCAACTTTATTTCGTTACCATTCATCTCTTTTGGATAGTATTTACGGAAGTAACTACAAAAATGTAAGAATCGTGAAGTAACATTTTAAAGTTGGCTGATTAAATATGCCATTTTAATTATAATAAAAAAGATTATAGCTAAATTGCAAAAATATTCCTGTAATAAGTTTTTAATTATCGATGTTTAATAAATAGGCGAGAATTTAAGTGTTTTTAATTGCATTCTTAACATTTAAAAAGATAATGTAATTGTCATTTTAACATGCAGTTATTGACGCCATTTAACATTTATTGGACTCATTATTTCTTTGTTTATCAGACATTAATTACAGGGAGCATAATTTCGTTAATTATGATATATAGCATAACAATCTCAATACAAATGCAAAAATAATGAATTCTAAGGTTTTAAAATATTCTAGCTTGTAATTAAAATTTTATTAACTAAAAGCCATGAAAAGAACCGCGAAGAATAACTTTTATCTTGTAAATCACAAGGTCAATTCCAAATGGAAAGTTTGCGAAGCACTTGATACGAAATTAATTTGGCATGGAATTGTTTTACTAATTGCTATTCGGTAATAATCTCATTCGTAGAGTTATCCTAATTCTTAATGGTATTTATCATTGATCACCATTTAAGAGTAATTGTTACATTAACGTATCCATTATCTGGATATCTGGATATCTATAAAGGTATACTTATTTGTTATAAATGTCGAATGTAATGCAATGAAACTGTATGAGTATTGAGTTAATTGCTGCCATAAATTATTGTTTCACGAGTGCGTCTCAAGGATTGCTTACTGATTAGATTTGTAATTGGATTTTGCGATGAAATTTTAAGGCGAATTGCATATCATTTGCGACTAACAAGGATGTTTTAAAAATAAATAAATTACATCATAAAATTCTAGTTCAGATCTACTTCATAAATGGTCCAATCCATCGGCATATGGTAGAATTTTCTTAAAGATTAGTTTTTACTGATGTGAATTTAATTGGATCAATAATCATGTTTATGATGTAATACGAAAATATGGTGATAACATAATGCATTGCAAATATTTCATGATAACTGACATTTATTTGATGTCATTGCATTGAATAATGAATTGTAATTAATTATACTAATCATTTCATTGATTGATTATAATGAAGTTTTTATTTTTCAGAAAATTGCACATTAGATAACTTTACCAAAAATGGTAAATTTGATATTTCTTGTCAAATACATAATTGCAGTCCACTTTTTTCAAATTTATCAAAAATATGCTATAACATTTCTTGTCAAATAGTTGCAGATTTCTTCGGGCTTTAAAGACTATTCAAAAATAATAAAGAAACATTGTTTCCAAAAATGCCAAGAAATAATATTCATTTTCAATTGTCATAGTTTTTTCAAAAAGAAAAAGAAAAATGAAATACTAAAATTTATATTTATTGACAAAGAGCACAGTTATTTAACAATCTGATTTTTCTAGTTTTCAAGCTTTTCAAAAACAATAAAGAATTTTTACAAAAAATGCTAAAATTGACATTTATTTTAAAACAGTTGTAATTTTAAACAGTTTGCTTTTTCTGGCTTTTCAATCTTTTCAATTCTTAGCAAAAGTACTAAAATTAACTAACATTAATTTTCAATTAGTTGCAGTTTTATAACAGTCTGCTATTTTTGAACTTTTCAAACACTTTAAAAAGAAGTAGATTTTGAACAATCAACCTTATTCAGGTTTTTCAATCCATTCAAATAGTATAAAGAAAAATTACTATCAGGAATGCTTTAATTAACATTTATTTTCAATTAGCTGCAGTTTTTCGACAGTCTGCTTTTTAGAAATTGTTACTAAAAATGCTGAAATTAACTGTTTCCCAATAGTTTAGTTTTCAAGTCTAGTTTTTTTCAGGTTTTTCAAGTATTTCAAACTGAATAAAACAGAATTGTTTAAATTTAGATTTATGTTATATCCCAATGATGACACAATAGATACCTACTAACAAAAGATATGTATGTTCCTGTGCAATTTTCTAACCATGTTGATTGCACTTGCTATTATGCAAGACATTAGTGCAACCATACTCATAACAATATTTACAACTTATCCATTGACTGCACTGAGCCGTTAAGCTTATCACCTCATCGCGCAGTTGATAAACTTAAGTACGCACTTACTCAGCGTGCATACGACTTGCTCACTCGCTCAGCGATCGGTAAGCTGGCTGAACGAAGATCTCCATCGAAGCTGCATGCGGCTCGAAGCGCGAGTCATCATGAGCGTTTGCGCAGCCGCCGAACGCTCAAAATGATTTCAATTCATTTCAACAATCCGCCCGAATCCGTCGACCATATCTTACTATTCATAAACAAGTCGGACGCTCGCGGACGCGCAACACACATTTCAAATACGGATATCGCGCCAACGGAACTCGTCGAACTCCAGTTTCTGTCAAAAAAATGTTGTTTCCCAAATAGAAAGTTTCCACTCTCTGCAAGTGCTGAGCTTTACTTAAGTTCTGAAAGTGGTGCTTCAATTAATTCAACAATTATTTTTATCAACTGATTTGTAGTGCGATTGTTATCATTATGGATGTATCCGAGTTCAATGTAAGTAAACGAGGTTAAACTGAAATCGATGAAGGGAAATAACGAATAGTGGAATATCAGGAAAAAGAATGCTGTCAGAAAACAAAAAAAACAAGAAACAGAAAACAAGAAAAATTGTTTGTAACTTTGCCAGCTAGAAACCGGTTGTTTGTAGTTTACACGAAACAAATTTAACAGGCATCTAGTCAGTAGTGTATTTATGAAGTAAACTACACAAGTTTGATATGATAGGCTGATGATATTTCGACCAGAGATAAATATGTAGTATAATTGAAAAGTATCGACTAGAATTTCCATCGATCAATAACATCCAACATTTACCATGTAAATTCCAAATAACATCATGGTAAAACCTAGCATTTGATAATTACTTATAACTTGGTTTTTCCACGATTAAAGCCTTGATGAAGTTAATGCGGGAATTCAAGAGAATTTTGAAGTAGTCTTCTTCGTATTATGAGCTACTGAACAGTCTCTTTGGTTTTGTTGTTGTTCATATTTGATATTCATATCGCGTCGAATCAAGCGGGGATTCCTATACACAGATAATGCGTTACACTCTCACATCTAGCTAATTAAATATTAATTAGACTACGACGAATAAGCAGCTAGTCAGCATCAAGTCGTGGTACTAAAAGTCTTCTACTTAATCGTTTGCTTGGTTAATTGGTGCATTAATAATTGTTGTTGTTTGAATTTTTAGGACATGGGATCCATACCGCAATTATCAGTCCTTCGAGGACCTACCAGAAGCTTAAGACCTAATTATCTTCATCGCATTTTCGAGGAGAATGCTGGAAAAACACCGGAGAATATTGCTCTCATGTTTGAAGGTAAGCAAATACAATGAAAACATCTAGCAGGCATTTCAAATCTAATAAAAATTTGAGTTAAATTTGGTACAAATAAACTAGATAATGTGATTGCAAGTCATTTTCAAAACAATGTTCTTATCTACTATCATAGGCAAATATTTTAGTGGTTATCTTATTATGTTCAATTAAAACTTCAAGAATTTAATTAATAATCTTTAAATAATGAGAATTTCTTGATTAGATTTTCCGTTGAAATAATATAAATTTGCTAGTTTGTCAACAGAATGCGCTCAATTTGTTACAAAACAAAAAACAGTTTAAATGCATCAAATTTAAACTAAATTCCGTATTTTTGTATCTTTAAAATAGCAAATTAATGTTACTGATGTATAACGACAAATCAAAATATTTGGATTTAACTACTTTATTTTCCCATACAATTGCCTAATAATAATTAAGATGTTGCCATTGAATTCTGATAAATTCACACTACAGTAATGATACTTTTCAAACAGTGATATTTAATTAACCATCTCTTCATAATGAAAATTTTTTGATTGTAGTTTTAGTTGAAATAATGAAAATGTGTTAGTTTGTCAACCGAAGGCGTTCAATTTATTACAAAACAGTAAAGACTCAAAATTTAAACTAATTTTCTAGAGAGCAAAACAAAATATTTGAATTTACATTCTTTATTTTCCATGGAATTGCCAAATAATAATAATTAATATTTTATTTTGAATTCTAATAAATTCACATTACAGTTATAATGATACTTCTCTAAAGGTGATATTTCTTAATTTAATTAACCATCTTTTCATAATGAAAAATTTTTGATTGACTTTCCCTTGAAATAATGTAACTTTGTTAGTTTGTCAACCGAAGGCGTTCAATTTGTTACAATATAGAAAACAGTTTAAAGACTCAATATTTAAACAAATTTCCTTAAAATCAAAACAAAATATTTGAATGTACATACCTACTTTAATTATCCATGGAATTGCCAAATCATAATTAATATTTTGTCCTGAATTCTGATAAATTTTCAATACAGGTAATAGAACTATTTTCAAACAGGTGATTTTTCTCAATCTAAAATATAGAAATCCAATAACTGGGATGGATAATTTTTAAAATTGAGATCTGATTTAGAAAATCTAAAAAGGAACATGTGTATTTTCCATGTATGGGAAAACCCTATTCACTCTAAAACACCAACTTAGTCACATGACCAATCGAGGATTACAAGTTTTTATAGTCTCTCATTTTACATTCTTTAACACCTCTTAAAGTGTTTAATGAACTTGATAATCTTTTACCAGTTGCCAAATAAGAACCTGAAAACTCATTAATGTTTCTTACGTGAATCGACTTCCTTGTAGTTACCTCATGAAAATCGAAGAAGTGCTCAAACATCATTCAAGTTTTCTGATCGTTTCCAATGGTAATTTTCATAACAATCACTCATGAATTTTTATAGATGTCACCTTCACTTTTTAATAACAATAATTCTTGTAGTTGTTTGTTTAAAATTAAAGTGATCACCATTATTATTGTTTAGGACCTGATGGCAAAGATATTCAACACACGTACAAATCATTGAACGAACGTACCAACCAACTTGGACGTCTTCTGGCAAAAACCATCCGAGAGAATTCTTTGCCTCGAAACAATGATGGTGACTACATCATCGCCGTGTGCATAAAACCTAGCGATGACCTGGTGCAAATCTTGCTGGCCATATGGAAATCTGGATGTGCATATTTACCCTTGGATCCCACATTTCCACCGAATCGCATCGAGCACATTCTGCGCGAGGCGAAACCCTCGCTCGTTATTTACACGCCGACCGAAGGACAACAGAATCACGAAGGGATTTTCGATCAGCTAACGAAAAAGTTCACGGTTCAGCAGCTGTACGCACAATGCGCGGGATTATCGCATGCAAATCTCGGCGATGGCGAGCAATTAAAGCATCTGAAGGACGATCTGGCTATTGTCCTCTACACATCGGGCAGCACGGGTGTTCCCAAAGGTAGTTTTTTTGTTGCTTGTCTCTTGTCCCATGAATTTATTCACCAGGAAGAGAATCCGTTGTTTTTGGCGCCGCATGAGATGACGAATACTGCTGATAAGCAACGTAAATAATGCGTTTTTTAGGCGTTCGATTGCCGCATAAAGTGATCCTCAATCGACTCCATTGGCAATTCAAGACGTTCCCCTACAGCGAAACCGAACGCGTAGGCGTTTTTAAAACGGCGCTCACGTTTGTTGATAGCGTCAGTGAAATATGGGGTCCTTTATTGAATGGCCTCAGTGTCCTTGTTGTCCCGAAATGCGTAACTACAGATCCAGAACGTCTCATTGCAACTTTAGACAAATATATGGTAATTAAATTGAACTTCTTTCTTTTGAATTCTTAGACTCAAAAAAATTTTGTAGATTGAACGTCTGGTTCTTGTACCATCACTCCTACGTTCACTTCTTGTGTACCTGAAGTTAAAAAACAACCCAAATCACTTGAAGAACTTAAAAATCTGGGTATGCTCTGGTGAAACCCTCGTTGTAGCCCTCGCCCAAGAATTCTTCGAGTACTTCCCAGCAAATGAGCATTTCCTCTGCAATTTCTACGGTAGCACTGAAATTATGGGGGATGTCACCTTCCACATCATCAAAAACTTAGAGCAACTCAAGTACGAAACCAAAGTACCCATCGGGATTCCAGTGGATAATACAATGTTGTACCTTCTGGACAAAGATTTCCGACCTGTCAAGGCTGGAGAAGTTGGTGAATTGTATGTTGCTGGATTGAATCTGGCTGCTGGATATGTAAACAACCGAGATCCTGAGAAATTCCTCGAGAATCCTCTTGCAATCGACCCATTGTTTTCGAAACTCTTCAAAACCGGTGATTTTGCAAGAGTTGAGAAAGGGAGTTTGCAATATGAAGGTCGAACCGATTCGCAGGTCAAGATTCGAGGACATCGTGTTGATCTATCTGAAGTTGAGAAAGCTGTAAACTCCTTGGAGGAAGTTGAAAAAGGCGTTGTTTTATGCTATAAACCAGGAGAAATTAATCAGGCATTATTGGCATTTGTGACCACAAATAGTTTGACTACTGAGAACCAACTTGAGGGATATCTTCGTGAGAAACTTACTGCGTATATGGTTCCACAAGTCATCCTGATCGAATCAGTTCCATTGCTGGTCAATGGAAAAATCGACCGACAATCTCTTCTGAAAAGTTACGAAATGACGAATAATAATGACGATTGTGTGTATCAAGCTGAAATTGATTACAATGGAGTACCACAAGACAGGATGGATGCTGCGAAGGTTTTGTTTGAGACCGTTGCACAAGTTTTGAATCGTTCAGCTCGTTCAGCAATCAACATCAACGCAAATTTTTATGAAATTGGAGGAAACTCGTTGAATTCGATCTTCACGATTTCCAATCTGAAAGAGAAGGGTTATCATGTATCAATTGGTGATTTCATTGCTGCAATTGATCTTGGGGAAGTTCTGGAACGTATGATGCCTAACAACTCTCAGGTTGAGATTAAAATTCAGCCGAAACTTTATCGCAGTGAGTTGTTGCATAACAAACACAAGAAGGAAACGATCGAGTAAGTTATAAATTTAAGAAATGCAACAAATGACTGTTACATATTGATTTATAAAAATTTATTGATTGATGTGTGTATTACAGAATGATTACTGCAAGTTTCTTCGAAAAAGCTGACCTTGAGCAATGGATTATTCAAGATATTTCAGTTAGTGATTACACAGAATTGTTGAATATAATTTGGGAACCTCTCGTTGAAAAACAACTCTCATT
>JARJDZ010001828.1:0-21561 GCA_030264555.1 Aleochara sp. GC000083
ATACATACGACTAATCTGAAATTCAAATTATTAATTCTTAAATGCATTTTACTATTCAAAAATACAATTTACATTTTCTGAAATACAATTAAAAAATCTGAATTTCAAGTGATATGTTCTGAAATACATATCAATAATCTGAAATACAATTGGTACTATCTGATCTACTATTGAAAAAGGTGTAGTATATCTGTTCCAGGTACAATTTAGAAAACGTCAATTAAATTTTAGAAGGGAGGAAATGAAATTTAGACTTTGAAATGAAATTGAGAAAGTATCAAGTGAATTTCAAATTTTGAATTGTACTCCTGAAAAAGTCACTTTTAATTCAGAATGAATAAATGTAATTACAATTCATGAAATTAAATAAGAAATTGTCATTTGAAATTCAGAAAGTATTACATGTAATTCAGATTCATTGAAGTTGATTTAAGTTACAATTTTAAACTGAGTGATAATTATTGTTGCATTAATAATGACAATATTCTGATGTTATGTACCTAATTTACCTATAAAAATGAATTATTAATTAACAAAAAGTAGCACTATTTGATTTGAATTTGAACTCTTCTGAATATTATTTTATGTATTCTCAATTACGTTTGACTAATCTGAAATACATTTAATCATTTCTGATATTAAACTTATGCTTTCTCAATTATATTTACCAAATCTTAAATACAATTGTTACAAATTAAATGACATATAAAAAATCTGTATTACATTTTCTACTTGCATAATTACAATTAATAATCTGAATTGCATTTCACACTTTCTGAAAAACTATTAAAATTTTATAGGAATAGGATTAGAACTTATTGGTTCATAAAACTATCCTACAACTTTACAGAAATCTACATTTCATCTAGTGAATGTAAACATGGAAGGAACCTTGGTAAATTAGCACAATTTCGAATTGCGACAATTCCATTTTATTGCATTCAATTCTTTCGGTGTTCATTTGCCGGCATCGCAGACATCGCACCACCAACATTATCCTGCTTCGTTTAAGATCTCATCGAATGCCACCAGTTAAGTCCCTAAATAAGCTTAGACTAAATGAGCAAGCCGGGTGAACGACACACGATGGGTTTGCAATGCTCCATCCGCTACAAGTTATCTTCTTCTTCTTCGAATACTTGGATCTTTGTTATTTCACCGAATTGGGACACGAACCCAATGAGCGTAATGGGGAACAAATGTTATTAATGCCTCTTGAGCTTCTGCGAGCACTATTAGGAAATAAAACAATGCGCATTAGCACGACAGGCAAATGAAATAATTGAAGCGCATTAGAGCGTGTTCCAGAGGACAATTGCGACAATGAAGGAAGAAACGAGGTGTGTTTGATATTTTCTGGCATGCAACATATCAATCTTAATTTCAGTCAAAATGTCCAAACAGTGAAATTATACAAAATCAATTGTTAATCTTTTATTGAAGAGGAAAGGGAGATGGAAAAAATAATTAGCGAGAAAATTTTAGAAGAGTTGTAATGTAAATGCAAAGTAGAAGAAATAAGCCGGTTCTAAATCAAGATACTCGTCTACTGCATCCCCACCCTTCAAGCTAGAACCGGTCTATTCATTCTACAGCAATTATCTCTGAAATAATCTGAAATACATTTGATTTTTCTAATATTAAACTTATGTCTCTCTGTTGTATTTGTAAATGTGAATTAAATTGTTGCAAACTGAATTACATAAAAAAATCTAAACTACATTTGCTGATCGCTTAATTATAATTTATAATCCGAATTGCAATTTATAATTTCTATAATAATAATTAGCCATAACATATAATTTAATTTTTTCATGATAACAACCATATTCCAAACTGATCTCGATACCATACGGGTCCATTCCAAGGACCTCTTTTGTCGCATCACCAATTAAAACGTAATTATACACATGTGTGCAATTTGGATGCGAGGCCGTATACAACGAACAAACGGGTTGATAAGATCGTGATATAAAAGTAATGGCCGACCGAGCGACAAAAAAACATGTATGTGTTTTACACATCCTACCTGATGTAAAAATGTGGCCCAACAGATGCAAATGACAGGACTCTTCGGGCTTATGTAGATTGCACCGAAATGAAAATGTAATAAAAACCCCCCGAAAAAAAGATGCGCAGTAAAATTTACAAAGATTAAATATTTTGGTTGGGTCGTTGCAAAAATATTATTCGCATTTTCCACATTACGGTGGAATGATAAATGTTTATGATATTCACATTTTCACGAGTTGTAATTATTCTTGCAATTAATTTGTGTGTTTGTTTTTATTGATGAAAATTAACCAAAGCATGAATTATTAGTGAAAAGACTACATTTAATTAACTGTTTTGCTTTTGTATACATAATAATATTTTATTTGTAATTTTGTTGCATTTTTTTTTTTCGATGGGTTGATTGATTTAAAATTTAACATTATTTGGAAATTATATATATTATATAGGCGATAAAATATACGTTTATATTAAATTGTCTATGATAGAAGAATTAATTACTTTTATAATGGATTGTGTTGGTAATTAATATTTAATAATACTTCAATCTTTTGATGAACAAAGGTAAACTTCCTGTTGTAATTCCCGTTTTAATTAAAACATGCTAATAATTCACGAATAATATCAATGGGTAAATATTGAATGAATTCTCATTAATTTCACAAAGTATGACTTAAATTAAATTGTAGATTTGTTGTTATTTCACAGTGTGTTCCAAATTATTTTTAATTTCCAATCAACTATAGTAAATTAAACATTGAAATCATGAGTTTTTTCTGTAAAATATTTCACAATTTTGCATACGAAAATAGAGAGCAAATTTAAATTAGTAAATATGTCGTTACAATATAACAAATGTTTTGTGTACGTGTTGCATTTTATTCGCAATGTCTTTATTCATTGGAAGGGCGGAAATTTACGAATTAGCCGCGCGAATTTTTGGCATTATCCGGTTTTGCATTTTCATCAAAAATTTCATTCGCATTCATTCGCTGTTGTGCAATGCAATTGTGATGAAATATTTATATTGATGCTATCGAAATTGTTATTACATTTTCTAGCCCTGCCAGGAGATAAATGTGCATCACATAGAGAATAAATAAATATGCACGTTTCACATATGGAGAAATTCCATTAAAAGTTTGCATAATTTTCAATTTGACCCAGCGAATGCGTTCGCATATATTCAGTATTTACATAAAATTCTGTTTAATTGGCTGGATTTTCCTTTATATGCGAAATAAATAGGAAAATATGCATTTTTCGTTGTAATTTTGCGATGAACATACGTACACATCATTAATTTAATAGTATTTGGTACAAATGTAACATCAGAGAGTTGGGTTTTTGCATGAGCAAAAAATTTGCATCAGGGCTGCTGTTTTCATCATTGTTATAATTGCATTCAAAATTAATTTGGAAATAATTGAATTGAATATTGAAGTTTAGAATAAAATAAAAAAAGGATGATTAAAAATGAATTTCAATTTTTGACAGTTATGAAATTTCTATTTTACTCAATATTTTATGTCATCTAATTTTATATTTTTCATTCATAAGCAATAATAAAAGATTATAGACATTTTAACATCATAAATAGAAAAAATGATTCAAAAATTTGTTGAGTTGCCTAAAGTCGAGTTGTTAAAATATTTCTGTCATACATTCCATTATAGTTTCTTTGATTTCTGTATTCTTTAGATATACAATCATCTCATGTTCATAAGAAAAATTAAAATATATATTTATAAATTTAAAAGATATCAAAATATCTGGAAGACCGGAAGTCTGACCTCTTGGTTATTATTTCCTCCAAGGCCATCCAAAATAATCTCCGCTTCTTCGCTTTTGGCCAAGTTATGCAGAGGCCATAATCATAAATATATATGTTTGGGTCCACCAAACTATATTTGCATGTGTGTGTATGAGGATCCAAGAAAACTTATATCTTCAGCGTATATCTAAGGAAGGCATCGAGCATATGCAACTGTAAATCGAATTTTCTTCCTTCGCTCTCTCAGAATTTGCGTCCAAGTCGAATATATTTTCTTAGGTCACATACCATTTGCTGCCTCTCCACTTTCACAAGTTTATCCGCCAGTTTCGTCCTGACTGCCGCTTCAGACGACGATTTAATTTATTATTCTTGCATATTTCCATTTCGTGTCCAGTTTCATAAATTTTGACCGAATATTAATTCATTCGAATTTGACTTGATAAAATCTGAAAGTCTCAAAGAAAAATTTTGGTATATTTTAAGGTGTAATTAAATTATATATATATATTAACAATTTGGTTCAAAAACGAAATATAATTCATATTTGTTATATGTAGTTCAGTTTGTAAGAATTGTAATTCAGATTTGGTACATATAATCGAGAAAGCATTAATTTAATATCTGAATTGATTAAATGTATTTCAGATTAGTCAAACATAATTGAGAATACATCAAATGAAATTCAGAAGAGTTCAAATAGAAATCAGATTAGTGCCGCATTTGTTAAATAATAGTTCATTTTTGATAGGTAAATTATGAACATAACATCAGAATATTGACATTATTAATACTGCAGTAATTATCACTCAGTTTATTAATACAACTTAAATCAACTTCAATGAATGCTTTCTGAATTTCAAATGACAATTTCTGATTACATTTCATGAATCGAAATTTCATTTATGCATTCTGAATTAATAATGATATTTTCTAGATTACAATTCTCATATTTGAAATCCATTTGATAATTTCAGAATTTCATACAAAAATCTGAATTACATATATTTCTTTTCACAATTTTACTAATCAGCATTGTTTTTGCAATTCGTAAAATTGAATGAATAAATCAACTGAATAAATAAATTTATAAACTTATCAAATTAATGCAAAGGCTTCAATATACCCAATTATTTTTATCATTCGTAAATCAGATATCAATATTTTCAATATCCGTAATTGCAATTGCAATCGTAGATAATTTCCAAAAATGATGCAATTCAATCATGTGGCAATCAGCATTTGGAACCGCGTTGGACATTAATTCCGACTGACAAAAGTGGGGACGTCCATCGACGATAATATCTCGCGAACATAATCGTTATAATTTTCAATTCAATTACCCGAAGTGAACAAAATATTAAATTATGTTCGGTACACATGAATGTGCGCGGATGGCTTTGCTTACTTTTCATTGCGCCGCGTACGAATTTAATTTCGCCATGCATAATTTGTTAGACTGCATTGTGCGCTGATAGACTGATAACGAAATGCATTTCCAACCATGCCCATCAATCCATACTGTCGTCCCTCGTTGAATGGCGTTTCCATTTGCGCATCCATTATACATTTTTAATTAATATCAGCCTCATTTACATATCGAATAAATATGCTTGATAAATGATATTTCATGTAGAAATAATAATGTTTTACTTGTCTCTTTGTTTCAGGTTTGCATTCCCACTTCATTTTTGAAAATCTCAACATCTTCTGAAGAAATTGAAGGAGTAATTAAATGTAATTAAAAGTTTCATTGAATTATATAATAGAGTTTCCGAGGAATTGAACTTTTTACTGGTTTGTTATTCAAATTTTCATGGAATTTTTAGCGAAATAAATAGAAACGGATAAGTAGAAGGAATATGCCGGTTCTAACCCAAGATACATTGGGGTACAAAGAGCAACTTGATCTAGAATCGGTATATTAGATCTATTCTCAGTTACTACACCTTTTCTAACAGAAATTCAGAAATTTTAAAATGCAATTCTGATTTGTCTATTGTAATTGAGTTTGCAACAATTGTAATTCAGATTTGCTAAATATAATTGAGAAAGCATAAATTTTATATCGGAAACGATGTATTTCAGATTAGTCAAACGAAATTGAGAATACATCAAATGAAATTCAGAAGAGTTCAAATGCAAATTAGATTAGTGCCACTTTTTGTTAAATAATAATTCATTTTTACAGGTAAATTATGCACATAACATCAGAATATTGACAGTTTATAAATAATACTTAAACCAACTTTAATGGATTATGAATTACGTGTAATGTTTTCTGAATTTTAAATGACAATTTCTTATTTACATTTCATGATTAGGAATTGCATTTGTAGTATTCTGAATTAAAAGTGACACATTTAAAATGCATTTGTACTTTCTCGATCTCATCAAAAATCTGAAAAGAAAGAATGTATCTTTTCTGAGATTATATTAATGCTTTCTAAATTCCAACTTTTTTAAAAGCAAAATAATTTTGTGTTTTAAAAATGTTGAATTGAATCATGCAAATGCAAAACACATCCTTAATAATTGTTGATCCTTTTTCCACGATTCTTCATTTATAATTTACCCATAACGTTCCATTTACTCCAAATATCCATTGAATACGAATCTGTAATTACTCTTTAATAATAATCCTTTTTGAGCACCGATGATGCTCATCAAATTTGAATTTTGCCTTTACATTCAGCTTCATGTCTTCCGCCCTCTTTTTCATTCCAACATTCGCCCTGAAAATGTTCGCATCAAAGCATTCAACTTCCAGTATGAAAGAAAATAAATGCAAAAATAATATTTCAATATCAGACCCTCGCTGCTTTTCGATCGAACAAAAGAAATCGAGCGAAAACAAAAAGGAAAACTCAGTCTATCGAAAGCACATACTAATTGTAAGTTAATGTATGATATCGATTCATTGCAGAGATTTTCTAGAAGACTTTTTCTCTAATAGTTGAAGGTTTTCATTCGCTGTACTTCAATAAATTTGAATGTTCTCGAGTTTGATGAAACTGACTGTATTGATGATGAAAAAGCTTGAAGAGTAGAGTGTATGAAATGGAAATATGAAAGCTTGAGAAAACTAGCAACAAGATGCTTTCGGGCATTTGCATTTTACTTCTTTGGGGAAAGGCGGAAGGAAGTTTTGATGTGTAGGTAATGGTAAGCAAACTGAACGATTTAATTTACTGTCTATGAGCATCTTGGTTCTTGTAGAGTTGTTTTCTAAGGGAAAATATACGGTTTTAAAAATTTTGTTTTAAGTGCTGTCTTCGTTAAATACACATCAATTATGATAATGCGAATCAGACTCTAATTAATGAAAGAAAAACATATTTTGTTGGATATCTTGGCTCGTTACAAGAATATCAATCAAATATTCTGATGTTCTGATATCCTGATGTTATGCACATAATTTACTTAGAAACTGAATTATTATTTAACAAAAAGTGGCACAAATATAATTTGTATTTTAACTTTTCTGAATTTAATTTGATGTATTCTCAATTACGTTTGACTAATCTAAAATACATTAAATAATTTCTGATATTAAACTTATGTTTTTTCAATTTTATTTACCAAATCTTAATTACAATATTTGCAAATTGACTTACATATAAAAAATTTGAATTGGATTTGCTGCTCGTTTAATTACAATGTAATCTTAATTGCATTTAAAATTTTCTAAATTGCTATTGGAAACATTATATTAATTCAATATGTTTTTATTGCAATCATATATAAATTTCTTTCATTCCCTGGAAATTTATCAATTCCTTAATTGAAAAATGCGATTGCTTTGAAATGAAAGAAGTTTCAACATCCTGTTTTTTTCATTCAGAAAATTTTGTAAGTATCATACAATATTTGTGAATAAATCATAAATAAATATGATTTTTAAAATTTACTGAGAACAAACTAATTATGTCTTTGAAAAACTTAACCAACAAAAACAGCACTAAATATACATTAAGCAAGACATGCAATAAAACATAATTAACAATAATGATCTCTTTTATCGTTCATCCCACAAATGACCACACATGAAGATGAACTTCTTGTAAACTGGTCAACGTTATCTTATTGTGCAAAAACTCACAAGTATGCGAATAAAATCCCAAATCGAAGAACACAACAACATCTAATAGTTCTCCGAAGAAATAAAAACGAATGTACAACATAACGCAAATGCGAATGTGAACGCGGAACGATAACAAATCGTAAAATGGCAAGTTTAGAGCGCGTTGATTGCATCGTATTTTGCACGTTTTTACGATTCGTCGCCGCCAATGCGTCCAATTCGCTGCCATTCCCTTTGGTCCTCTGCTTCCATTGGGAACATGCCTGGAACAAAGCGCTTCCAGACGAAGAATGTCATTTTCAAGTCGTCTCTCTGTGCGCGAATTACCGGTTAATGACGGGGTACATCAACTTTTTGTCGTACACGCTGTCTTCCCGAATAACAACTAACAAGTAATTATTGTCTGCTTCTCTCATTTATGTTTTATTTACACGAGAACATTGTCGTAAAAGTTTGCGATCGGTAGAAAATTTTACGAATTGAACAAAGAGATTATTGTAATTAATGAGTTTTGTGTTTTGAAAATAAGGTGGATTTTTAATTGTTGCTAATGTTTTGATTAATAATGATTTCATTTTGAAAATATATTTGAAAGGTTTTTGCCCGGTTTCACAAACGTTCCTTAATTGATTGATTAGTTAGTGATACTTAAATTTGACGTTCGTTATGTATTCGGCCAATAGGAGTTAAGGATTTGGATTTAATCAACGTTTGTGAAACACAATTGTGACAGTTAATCATGGATTAGCTACTTTGATGATCATTAAAATTTAAGGAACGTTTGTGAAACCGGGCCTTAGACTGATAAAGGTAAAGAATTATTAAAATGTTAATTTTGTTGTTTTGGGTTACTTTCATATTCGCTCGTTTGAATCTCCAGAATTTTTTGATTTATTTTGATAAAATCAACTCAGTTTTTTGTAATTTTCAAATTTTTCTCAATAATATTTTAAAAAGTACTTATTATTGGAATTATAAAATTAATTAACATAAAAAAATTAGCAATAATTCTGATTTTAAACTTTGTAATTTTTGAACATAAATCATCAGCTCTTTTTTAATAGTAAATTATAATTTAACCAGCAACAAATGTAATTCATATTTGTTACATGTAGTTCAGTTTGCAACAACTGACACAAAACACAAAACATAAGTTTAATATCAGATGTGATTAAATGTATTTCAGATTAATCAAACGTTCAAATCCAAATCAAATTAGTGCCACTTTTTGTTAAATAATAATTCATTTTTATAGGTTAATTATGTACATAACATCAGATAATTTATATTATTATTGCAGCAGTTATTATCACTCTGATTATAAATATTACTTAAATCAATTTCAATGGAATCTGTATTACATGTAATGATTTCTGAATTTCAAATGACAATTTCTTATTAAATTTATAGCATTCTGAATAAAAAGTGAAGTTTTCTAGATTAAAATTCCCAGATTTGAAATTCATTTAATACTAAAATTTCATTTAAAAATTTGAATAACATTTCTTGTTTTATTATTCTTTTTCTTGTAATTCAGTTCGTTTTTTGCACTATTTTAGAATGATTCCTGATGCCAGAAAAGCATGCTGCAAAAACATAATAACAGTAAAATATAATCCCTAATTTTATAGGACGTATTCCATTCCATTACAAAATGAGATTTACCACAAATTCCAGCAATTTTCACACAAAAAGGCTACCTTTTACGGTCGCTCATGAAGTTCCCCGAACTCCCGAAAGCTTACAACGCTCATTCCCATTGTCCGTGAAAACTATCCTGGTTTAATGCCAGTATTCGAATCGGGGGAGAGATGCCCTATTCAATATCATTTACGTCAGTTAAAAGGAACTTGTTCGACATTGTAGAGTCTTAATCCTAATAGTTGAAACGTTTAAGGATCTTTCTTAGCTCCCTCCGTGGTCCTTTCACCATGTCCTTCCCACATCGAAAATGTTATAATAGTAGAACCTTCTTTCTTCAGCCGTTTCTTCGTTTTTATTGTCCTTGAGTCGTTATACAACTTTAATGACACTTAATGTAAAATAGACAACAATTTAGTTGTTTAAGTAGCTTTAAAACTTGGATGAACTTTTATATCTTTTTATGTGGATGTTCCTCAATGTCGTCTTCATGGTATATTTGCATGTGGACAATGAACCAAGGGTTTACCAAACCCACAAAGACTTTGGAGGAGTAAATGCCTTAAAGAACAGATGCTTATGTGATAATATTTAATGAGCTTCATTAAATTTCAGACAAGTTGGTTGTAACATCACATACCAAACATTTTGACTACCAACAAGTACTTCAGAATATCCGTATAGTACATATCACTAAAATTTGATATTATGTCATCAATTCTCAGAAAGTGTGCTAAATTCAAATCATAAAAATTATTTTGTTGATAAAGCATTTTTGATTTAAAGTACACTTTTTCCAATAGTAATTTAGAAAGTGTAAAATTCAATTCATTTTGAAAATTGCAATTAAACGAACATCAAATGTAATTCAGTTTGCAACAATTGTAATTTATTTGGTAAAAATAATTGAGAAAGTATAAGTTTAATATTAGAAACGATTAAATGTATTTCAGATTTGTCAAATGTAAGTGCGAATACATCAAATGAAATTCAGAAAGGTTCAAAAACAAATCAAATTAGTGTTATTTTTTGTTAAATAATAATTCGTTTTTATAGATAAATTATGTATATAACATAAGAAGATTGACACTATTCAATGGAATCTGAATTACATTTACAGAATTCTGAATTAAAAGTGACGTTTTCTAGATTACAATTCACAAATTTGATTTAATTGATATAGAATGAATATGCCGGTTCTAGATCAGTCTATTCTGATGGATGACTGTGCAATTGACGTTCATCTTAATCTAGAATCGGTTGATTCCCCCTACTAACATTTATTTCATGTAGTACCCTAAAAATTTGTTGAGATCGACTATACTCGTAATAATTGTTTATGTGCATCATTAATTCCTTCAACATCTTGGCAAGCAAAACACAATTAAAATCAGCAAAGTTCAGAGCATTACTGCGGTCATTGCGAACATCTGCGACGCAATCTTAAATTTCACTTGTGCTGAAAAATCAACTGGAACACACAAATCGACGAAAAACTCCCCGTTCTCCAGAAACGCGCCTGCTCGGTAATTTACGCATTTCTCTTCATTTTCGCACAGTTTCGCAGAATGCGCGCACTTTTGTTCTTCTTCTGCGGTGGCCGCTCGCACACAACTTCTTTTCTTTCGTTCCTCCAGCGCCGCTCCAATGCGAAATAATGTAAATTCTCATTTTCATTTCGTTCATTCATTCATTCGGTTCGCGCCCGGGCGACTGTTAGATGTTTCTTCGTTTCGCGGATGCAGGACGTAAATAACTTGCAAATAAGGAAAATTTACGAATGCCTCGGGCTGGATGCCACCCCCGCACTAACCGTATACACCGTCCGCAAGCTGAAAATGAAATAAAAGTGCACTGCGGGGGTCGTCCTGGAAAGAAACAGGAAGAGGATGAAGGATGGAGGGGGAAGGAGAAAGGGAAAGTGTGGAAAATGAAAAAAGGAGACCGGCCAGGAATCTCACAATGCAGGAAGTCCTGCAGGAATTCTCAGGAAGAAATCTTGAAATTAAATATTTTAAAAAATTATGACATTTTTGGATGATTGATATCTGTGAAAACCAGGCTCAGAATTTTCATCCAGGATTAGCAATGAGAAAATGTTTTTCATTAAATTTATTTGTTTGAAATTAAAATTAATTTAGGAGTTGATAGAGATAATAATTTTTGAAATAACAACAAAATTATGGTCAGAATTGCTTTCTAAATCTTCGAGTTGGAAATTTTTGAAAATGAATCAATTATTAAGTATCGACTATAGTATTGAAGCACACAAAAATGCTGAATTTAAATTTAATAGAATTTTTATCCAGGATTCGGACTAAAATAAAAATATAAAATAAATATTGAGATATCAAGAATTCAAAAATCACAGTCCAAAATTGTGTTGTATCGAATGTCATTAATAAATTATCAAAAATTTATTTGACTTGCATATTAAAATAAAAATATAACATAAATATTAAGAAATCAAGAAGAAATCAAGAATTCAAAAATTACAGTCCAAATTTGTACTATTGTTTGATTAGTAAATTATCAAAAATTTATTTGAGTTGCCGATTAGGATCATATTTTAGAAATCATAAATATTTGCAACTTAACAGGAAATTATTCAACTAGTTGTTATCCATTTTAGTCACTCGTAAAAAAAGTTTTATTATCATTTTTATTACTTCTAGAATCATTTTTTTTCTGACTTTTCCAAATTCCAAATTGCCTACAAAATTACTTACAAATTACCTACAAATATTATATATTTCAGCAAGAGAAAAATGTTTATGGAAATCTAGACTAAACTTGAAAAGATGCTTGTGAAATTTGAATTTTAAATTGAAGCTAATTTTAAAACAGGCTTCATTCCGCTTAAAACTAAATCTATATTCATGTCATGTGAAAACGGATTGGCATATTTAAATAAGCAATTTCATTGCAATACGTGAGGCTGGTCTAATGCATTGGATAGAGAAGACCCGTTCGTGCCAATTTTTTGTTTTAATTTCCTATGAAGTATAAGCCGTGGATCTTTCCTTCCGGATAGAGACATAATCCACCCCGGCCGGAAAATTTATAATTTATATTTTTTCAATTATTTTCTCGTGGGCGGCAGCTGCGCTTGTTATCGAAACAGAGAGGCTTAGTTAATTGTGTTACCCAAGAAGAAGGCCGAAAAAAAAGAAACAGCGAGTTAATTTCATGGCAGACATTATGCCATACAAACATAACATTTCGCGAAGTTATATTTCAAGAAGTTATCTTTCCGCCTCGGACACCACCGCGACACCGAATGAGAAGGCGACTGTAATTGAATTTGTTTCGTTCGTTCGTTCGTTTTCTTTTTTTTGGGGGAGGATGTGGAATGGTGGGTTCTTCGTGAGGAATTGCTGTACGTTCGAGAGTTTGAGTTGCGTTCCGCTGGAGGTGGAAGTAATGCAATTAGACTCTCGAAACAGACAAATAAAATTATGTAAAATATGTCCGGGCGCGCTGCTTGAACGTTGCCAATTGAAAAAGTTTGCTCATTTTTTCCGCTGCGGCCCATACGAGCGCTGGTGTTCTCGTGGAGCGACCGCCGCCATCATCATCAGCAATGCAGTCCGAGTTTGGTAGCGACGACATTTCTTCATTTTTATTACGTTTGCATGAGGAGGTTTTTGCTTGTTTTGCGTCTACAGTTGGTGCTCAGCAATTTGTCCTTTATTTTCGAGGATATCCAGAAATTTTTATTCCTGGAATTGTGCGAATTGAATTTTAATCAGTGATGCACCTCACAAGTTTAATGTAGCTCCTGATTATGATTTCATTAATTTTATTAACATTTTCTAGTTTTAAATTAATTTTGATGCTGTGCATTGATAATGTTTCTAATTCATTCAACAGTTTTCATCTTTGTAGAAGTTCTATGGCTTCTTGCACTTCTTCTACTTCTTCCTTCATATTTTTCAGTCATTTTTAATTGGTAACTTTTTGTCAGTTTGTATGCCACAATTTTTCTCTAATAATATAAAATATAGTGTGAAATTCTTTAGTTTCTTTTTCAATTTTCAATTTATCAAATTAATTCTTATCTTTTTGTTCAATAAAACAAATTTTTTATTTTTATTGCAAAAATATTCCAATATAACTTTTGGAATTAATGATTTTTTCTGAACTGTAAAATTATTAAAAGGATTGTTCCTTTTTAGCTTGATTATTCAAATACAAAAATATTCCAAAACTTAAATTAACTGAAAATTAACTTGATATAAACAAGATATATTCTAAAAATACTAAACATTTTTTCAACTTAATTATATTCCATCTAAAGTTTTATAGTTACCATATAAACAATAGTTTTAATTTTATTGCAAAAATATTCCAACAAAAATATCAAGAACAATGATTACCAATATTTTTGCGCCCTGATGAACATAAACATATCAGTTCAAAAAATATTGAAAATCTACTGAAAATTGTAATAAAATTTTAGATATGATAGCTTTTTGAAAAATTATACAAAATCTAATGTTTATATTTTAATTTTTAGCTTTTTTGAATTTTGAACTTAGCAAATATATTGTTATCCTTTTTTTTCAATAAAACAAACTTTTGATTTTTATTACAAAAATATATTCATCCTTAAGATTTTTATAACTTAATGCTGGATAAATATGAAAACAGATTAAAATTATACGGTTTCTTCAAAAAACAACATTCTGCCTTGAGCACTTACTCGTTATGCTCCTGATGGAAATTTGCGTAGGCAATTTAGCATTTCGTGAGCTTCTTCACTTCAGCATGGGTATCCATCCTTATAATATATAGATATTGCGGCGGTGCTTCAATCACTTTGCACATAAAATATTTTATTTTATATTTTGTTGCGCACCGAGTAAAAACTCGCTACTTTCCAAAGTAATTTGATGGCATTATAAAGTTTAAGTATCCTGATTTCAAGCACGCAATGTGGGCCCATATAAAGGCATATAAAATTCAGCTGAAACTTTAATTCGCCATTTTTGGTCGGTTATTTTGCACATCTTCGCCAATAAAATTACTGGATTGAATAATATTTTGGTTATGCAAATACATTTCCTTTAAATGTATATTTAAACTTTTAAATATAAACATTTTTGAAAATGTGTTCTATAATGTTCCATAGTAAATTTGGAAGATAAATTGCAAATTTTGATATATATTTTATAATATTTTTTTTATAAATTTTATAATTGTTTTATGAAAAATCGTAATTGAATTGAGCTTTTATTTGCTAATAATTCAAATTTGTCCTGTTATTCAAGAATCTTTGTTGATACAAAAATAACTGATGTTAATTTGGCAAAAATAAAAAAATATTTAATAGAAATCAGAATGATATAACATTGATGTAATCAATTATTTAGTCCTTCGCTACAATTTATTTTTAACCTCATAAAAAAAGTTTGTTTTCTGAAATTTGCCTTATTTTTTGTTTAAAAATTATGAAATCGTTTGAAAGATATGATTATATAAAATCTTAGCGCAATTTTTAGTAAAAAATCACAGAATTAAATTTGGAATTTAAAATTTTTTTCTTCCCTTTTAGTTTACGATTGTTGCTGATTCTCCAAATCTAAAAATACTCCATAAGTTTCATTAATTAAAATTAACTTGATATAGTCAAAATACATTCTAAATATACTAAATATTTATTTTAACTTATCTTTATTCCTTCTAAAATTTGATAGTAATAATTTGAACATTAGTATTAATTTTCAGAAAGTTCCTAATTTAAAACATTTAATTTGTCAAAATATTGATATCTCGTATGAAAATCACTTGGGAATTTAAGATCAAAAAATCGAAACACGTTCAGTCCTAGATGATCTAATATTCAAGAAGAAGAAGAAGAAGAAGAAGATACCCAAGAAAATATATGACGAAACGAATGGAATGGAAGTAAGGATGTTGCAAGTAAGATTTATACGAAAAGATTTCATAATTTATAGAATATAACATATGGGTTATACTGATGCTGAAAATTTCTTACTTTCGTTTTTTGCATGAATTTCTTTCCATTTTCAACTTCGACTTGGCTTTCAGTTCAGTTTGCACATTCAGAGGTTTTTCATTCGTATAAAAAATTCTTTAATGTTATAGAATAGATCACTTATTGCCTTTTTGTTTATTAATATATATATATAATATATAGTAAAACTAGAACGTTGTATTTTCGATGTTTCAAAAACGATATTTGATACACTTGTAAATGAAACTGATCATAAAATAAATAATTAGGTTAGTAGCAGAAATACGCCGGTTCTAGATGCATATTGATCTAGAATCGGCATATTCCCCTGTTTATTTCACCTTTTAGCTTGTAACACGAGGGTGCAATAGACGTGACCTTGATCTAGAACCGGCTTATTCATTCTACTTAGATTTGATCGCGGTTTTCATACATTTTTACAACATATAATGTAAATTTTTTTTAGATTTCTTTTAACATCTAAAATAATTTTTGTATTTTGGTACAATATCAAAAAATTAAAGGTATATGGAATTAAAATCATTGTCAAACACATTTAATGCCACGTCACGTCAGCAGTAACCAATGGTTCCTATAGCAACAATTAAAGATATCCACAGTGTATAATGAAATCTATCAAAGAACTGGAATACAAAATGAGAAATGGTATCGCAGTATGGATACTGGCAAAGGACGGGATGGATGTAAATGGCATGAAAACGAGCATTGAGAAAAAAGTAAATTAGTTCGAGTCGACTGCATCCATTTGTGGGCACACGAGGTATTTGTGTGTCAGCGGCAGATTTCCGCCGCCCCAAACCCGACTTCCAATACGCATGAATAGAAGAGGATATGGGCGCCGGCTTTCCTCATCGCCCATCGGAGGTGGACATCGAACATAGACACATTGCCCGAAGAGCAACCTCCAGAAGGGCGCACACCTTGCCAGCCATATTGGGAGCCCCAGAAGCGCCTACCCGTTCGCTCGTCCAGAATATTAAACAAACATAAAAGGCCTCGGTCTATTTCGGCGTTTGCCTTTTACCGATAATAGATAACTATATAGAAATGCGGCGAAGAGCTATCAGAAGCATCTGAACCTGAGGATGCATTGGGGTTTCGCTCATAGATATCTCGCCGACGATTTATGCCGCTCCCAACCGACGCCATTTGCATGGATCACGCCGTTTGCCGCCCCCGAAGATAGCGAACGCATCTTGGATCTCTAATAATATAATTGATTGCTAATAAAATGGCCGCGATTTATCGCTTTTACTTTCCGGGACGTTTCCTTTAAGGAATATGCAAATTTATTAAAAAGTTAACACACAATTTACCCGTCGGGGGTTTAGGCTCTATAATTTGGAGTCATCTTTTGGGTTTATGGAAAAATTTTGGCCAAAATCTGTGAATAATGAGTTCTTTCATTTTCTAGGGGAGGAAATTCCAAAATTTAAGACTGGAATTTAGGGAAACTTAAAATTATGTAGATTCAGGAGTAATATACAAATTGACAGCTTCAGTATAGGCAACCTAAATTACCACAAATTCATTCATAACAACCTATTTTATTTATATTTATAAATAATCTATCTATAATTTCTATAATTTCATCAGGAATATGATGAAATTTAAAGAATCATTTTTAAAGTAAATTGGATTTGAATAGTGATTTTAAAATCTGTCCAATGGGTTGCCTATACAATTTGACAATTTGACATCCAATTTCAATGGATAAAAATGAAACTGCAATTTTGTAAGTTCATATCTCCGGAACGAATGAAACGATTTGACTAATTTTTGTTTTGATGCATTAAGAATTTTCACGAGGAGGTTTATACATGATTTTAAGAAATTCATAAAAATATTTAAAAAATAATAGTAGCCTCAACAAATATTTCATTAATGTCATATCCAATTTTAATAAGATAATGAATTATTCTCTATAATTTAGGTCTCAAATTTGGAGCATGTCCTCAGAATGATCTACTCGTACGCCCTTCATGACCAAAATTTCATATTATTCATTTGGGGAATGTGCTGGACAGAAACATCTAAGGGGTTGGGTTCACTGCAAAGACCTGCGCACATCATTCATTTCTCATGCACAATTTCCACCTGAATTTATACTGATTCTGATCCAAAAATGAATTAAATCTAGGTGTCTGAAAATGCATACTGCAATACATAATTATGAAACAACGAAATGAAGGACTTTCCAGAAATAAAAAACAAAACGAAAAACAACGATGGATAATGCTTGTTTGGAGGCGGAAATTAATGAATACGTCTCTAGACGCTCAGCTATCTCACGTTTTCCAATTTTCATGCGAATATCTTCCATAACTTCCCGGGGTAATCATCAATTATCTCGCCTGCTTGCTAATTATGATTAATGATAATGAAATGCGCGCAAATTCTGTAGTTTTATGCATGCAATGACAGTTCCATTATTCTCGCATTGTTTCTGCAAATAATTGTTAAATTTGTTTTGTGTTTTATATTTTCATCATTACTGATTTTGAGTTGTATTATTGTCAGAAAAACAAATGTCGAAGATAAAAATCAATAAAGTTGATTTTAAAATCAAATTGGCTTATTTATAAATATTGATTTTTTGTTTATTGTTTGCAAAAATTTCAAGTAGACTATTAAATCGTAAATTTACTTTCCCAACTATTTTCTTTTTAGTTTTATCTCTAACAAGTTTTTATTTCTACTTTTTCTAGAATTGGAAGCTTTCAGTGTTTTGTGATTATTTAGCCATTTAATTATTAGCAACTTATATTATTCAGATGTTGTCTATAATTTTGTTGCTAGAAAATTATTGTCAGTTATTAATGTAAATAAATATCAAAATTTAAAATTTTGAGTGATAAAAGAAATCTAGCAGAAAATGAATAAAATGAGTTGTTTTTTTTACAAGTTTAATTCATAATTCAAAGATATTTTAAAGTTTAGTTGTATCACTAATCGTTTAATTTTTATATGGTACATGTTGTTACTATTATTGCTAGACAATTGTTCTCATTTATTTCCTGTAATTTAATATCAAAATATGAAAATATGAAATATCTCTGAGGGATAAAAGAAAATTACCAGAACATGAATATAATAAAGTGCATTTTTATTAGTTTAATTCATAATTAAAAGATGTTTAATTATGAGATTTATCATTAATCGTTTAACTAAATTTTTATACGCTATATGGGAGACAAAAGATGTTTCAACTTATTTTTAATTTGCAGCATCAAAAAACAATAACGAAATCAAAGTCATAAATCACAATCAAGTTTATGAAGTAATTATTTATTTTTTTTTTCAAAAATATTGTTTTTGTTATTGCATGTAATTGTAAATATAATTTATAATTTTCAAAATATTATAATTTTTATATGTAAAAGGTTTTTTGCTCCTGTTTTTCTTTACATAGAAATTTCTTATATAATTCAAAGATTCAACATTTGTTTAACAAAGTAATTGTAAACAATTTTACATTTTACATACAAATATTTGATGTGTTGACACAATTTATTTCTGAACTCTAATCTGTCAAACGAAATACAAGTGTGAAATTTTGAATCATAAAAAAAATTAAGTGCAAAATTTATAAAATTATGAATTTTACTATGTTTCCTCAAAATTCAAGGATTTTTTCGTTTGTTAATCAAATGTTTTAGGTAATATCTAAAGCATATATTTATACTTACAACATCAGAAAGCAAAGTAAAAATCAAAGCCAGAATTCAAAATCTTGATTGATATATAAAATTATTTCCAAATTAAGACCAAAAGTAAACTTTGAAAATTTTGAATATTTTACAAAACACCACTTTTCAGTCAAAAGGAACCATTACAGTAATCTCTAGAGAGAGAATTGAGCAGATTAGCAATTCGTGGTTGTTAAATTTATGCCTCCTTGGGTTCCTTGGGGTTCCTATGGGTCGTCCTTCACATCTGCAACGATATAACCACATAATGCCACGCTCGTCTCTTATCTCGACCCTGTCCTTCTTCGCATGCAGACCTACTTGTTGTTTACAACCCTGCCACACATCCAGGCTCGATTCTCGCATGACGGGCGACAACAAAAAACCAGGACGACATAGACTTTTTAATACAATGTTCTTCGTATGCCGGGATTTACGTGAGGCGTCATTTTCGAAAATTGCTCACACGTCACACATTTTATAAATGTGCGAACGCGCGAGAGGGTGGCAAAGCCAAAAAGCCGCGGAGGGTTGCTCGAGAGATGTCGAGTATCTTTTATCTTAACCGTCTTCACGGCCGTTTTTCAGGACCCTCAAACCGAAACATTGCCCCAATTCGCAGTTTCGTATCGCATTTTGCGGGTTTGCAACAACGATATTCGATAAGGGTGTGCACTAATACAACTTTTATTAGTTTCGTCCAACAAATTAATTTACTGCAATGAACAAGTAGCAATTTGATATCTTTATTCGGAGTGATAAATCAAAAATAAATTGCAACACGAAACGATGGAAATCCATGAACGCAATCATCGTCGAATTGAAACGATTGAAGGGTGCGTAACTCGGCGGAAAACTCCGAAGTTACGAAAGAAAGTTTAACCCCCTTAAGAAATGTCAATGGTTATACTTGTGGAAGAAAATTCAAAGATCTATTTATCGTATTTCCCCTTGGAATTTCTTTTTACCTCACATCTCACATCTCCGAAAGTCATCAAATCAGTTTCTTTTATTCATGGAAATATAAGTAGCAATGTTGCCACATCCGGAGGGGTCAAAATGGAGGGTGTTACCTCAGGTGGACCTTAGATGACACCGATTTGACATTCATTGCGTTTGGAAAGTTGTGAAAGGTTTCGAAGGTGGTTTGGGGGATGTTAATTAAAGTTGTTTGAGATCCATCTTCAGAATGTTGCAACGCCGCAATTGGTTGCGCATTACTGCAATGGAGGGCACATGTGGGTGGCGAAAGCAAAGTTTGCAAGAAATTCTGGCGGAATGCAGATGGATGGATGCATCCGCGGGTCTTGTTCGCGTGTATGTCGTATGTAAGTTCGCAACCGAGTTTGCAATTTGCAATTGAATTTCCTTTCGCTTCGAGCTTTTCCTTTCATTTCGTTTCCGGTTTATTGAGAGATGCGGTTCCGCGTGTGGTGCCTTCTGGTTTATTTGTCAAAGGTTTGGGGATTTGAGTTACTTGTGCACTTGCAGTTGTCAGAAAATTGTGAGCATTTATATTTTGTAGTGCAAAATGTTTCCATGGGTACAAAATTTTATTTTTTGGCTATTTGGTACCTTGCTTTGGTTTCTAGGTAGTTGTTCCTCTTTGAGGACTTCCGCCTTAAGCAAAATGATCTTCTAACATAGGACAAACCATGTATCAAGTTTGGTAAGAATTGCTTGAGTTTCGGGGAAATTTTGGCACAAACTTTGTTAAATACCCTATTTTAACTATAACAATTAAAAGCTTATAAACAAACCGACAGAATAACTTGAAAATCTGGATATTTATTGATAATTATATAATAAACAAATGGTGAAAATGTGAAAACCATCGGACCGGCCGTTTTTGAGATATTAACAAAAGTATATTGAGACATTCAACGTTGTTTCTCTACCGCCCCCGGAAAGTTTTCCGTCTGCCGCCCCCGCAACAGTATCTTCATCAAGATTCCATTGTATATTCAAAATTGGATGAAAATTAATCGAACGGATCTACCAGTTTCAAGTATTTTCCCACTTTGCTTGCGGTAAATAGCCGCCCCCAATCGTTTTCAGGATTTGCCGCCCCCAAAATTTGAATCTATGTCTATCTGTTAGTCTATGTACCAAATTTGGTGAAAATCGGTCGAGCCATTCTCGAGATATTAAATAAAATGTAAAGAGTAAACTGAATCAACCAAGGAAGGACTAAGGAAGTGCAATTTTATCCTTAGCAACACTAATGTAAATCAAATGGGAGCCGCCATCATGGATTTTTCGAGGGTATGTTTCCGGTTTGAATCCTCATGTAAAATTCCATAAGATTTCTTTTGATCATAACTCGAAAACTACTGGGCCGATTTTCATGATTAAAAAA